>JABUQX010010733.1:30000-80000 GCA_015478945.1 Trachelipus rathkii
AGATATAGTTAATATTTCAAGACAAAAAAAAAAAAATTCAAATATTTCTTTCCATTATCCAAATCACAAATTTTTAATTATTCAACATCTTTTCTTTCTTACTTATTAATTATAATTTTTACCGAATCTTATATATATATAATTTCATAATAATCATTATATATATACATAAAAAAAAAAATAAAAAAAATATATATATAAAATATAATAATAATATAATATAAAGATATATATAATATAAAAAAAAAAAAAAAAAAAAAAAAAAAAAAACAAAACAAAAAAAAAAAAACAAAAAAAAAAAAAAAAAAAAAAAAAAAAAAACACAAAAAAGAACAAAAATAAAAAAAAAAAAAAAAAAAAACAAACAAAAAAAAAAAAAAAAAAAAAAAAAAAAAAAAAAACACAAAAAAAAAAAAAAAAAAAAACAAAAAAAAAAAAAAAAAAAAAAACAACAAAAAAAAAAAACAACAAAAAAAAAAAAAAAAAAAAAAAAAAAAAAAAAAAAAAAAAACAAAAAAAAAAAAAAAAAAAAAAAACAAAAAAAAAAAAAAAAAAAAAAAAAAAAAAAAAAAAAAAAAAAAAAAAAAAAAAAAAAAAAAAAAAAAAAAATAAAAAAAAAAAAAAAAAAAAAAAAAAAAAAAAAAAAATAACAAAAAAAAAAACAAAAAAAAAAAACAAAAAAAAAAAAAAAAAACAAAATAAATAATAAAAATTATAGATATATAAAATAATATATATAAACTATAATATATATATAACCAAAAATTGTTAAACCTCTGTGAACTTACTTAAAAAAAAACTAAAAAAAAAACTAGTCTAATTTAATAAAGATCCACATACTGGAAGAAGAAAAAACAATTTGACTTACAATTTTGCAATTGTGGATCTCTATGTCAAAAGATTAAATAGTTTTTTCTAGCAAAAAACTACAACACTAACAATTTAAAACAATTAATAAAAATTACAATATTCCAGAAAACTAAATAATAGAAATAAAACTAATAATTGGTATATGGTTTTGTATTAAGAGAGACTCAGTCAACCGCACCGCACCGCAAGTTATTTATTGAATAGTTTAATAGATTTAGTTAACATAAATTGAATACACAAATAAACAAATTACACACATAAAAATAAAACTATATCAAAGTCAAAACAAAAATGTTAAATAAACTAACAAAAACAAAAAAAAACTACCAATTTAAAAAGAGAAACTAACTATAATTAATCAAGGAAACTAAAATAACCCTTTTTGCGAAACAAATAAGAAGTCAACTATACTAATAGAATTAGAAAATAAGAAAGAAATTATAAAATTATAAAACAAAAAATGTAGATAGGAAATTAGAATGACGATACAGCAAAAAGTGCGTCACGTGCACTTATTGGAAAATGTATGGATATAATACAAAAAAATTAAATAGAGCAAATCACGAACTGGCGGAGACCGCTTAAGTTCAATCATAATGAATATGTAATTTTACTGTAGACAGCGAAACACAACACACATTTTACATACCAAAATAATTCTATAGTAAATAAAATATTCGCCAAAAAAGAAGGAGATTAAAATTATATCTACAAAAAAGAGCAGTGACTACAAATGACTCGTTGGACTCAATTTATAAATAATCCATAAAAAGAGGAGGTGACTCAAAGAAAGAAAATGAAAAAAGGATCAACAATGTGTAAAAACTGTATTTAATAGTACCATAAAGTCAATGTCATTAAGATTTAGCAGCGTATAAATATAAGGTGAAGAAATTATTCATTGTTTGCCATTTTTACAATAATTTTTAAATTGATAATTTTGTGAAAAAATGACATGTGCATCAACTATAAGCTGAAATATTACAAGTTAAAGAAGGTAGTTTACAATTTCAAGAGTGATAAATATAAGAACTATGTAGAATATTTATATAGTTTGTCTCCTGAGAAGAGTTATAATTTTAACGGATGAGTATATCTTACAAGAAAAGCGTTGAATATTTAATGTACTATTTTGAATATGAAGAATTAAACAAGAAAAACTCAAGTGTGCGATTATTTAGATACATATAATAGAGAAAACACAGAATATCACTACGATTGGATTTCATCAAATTTTATCAACGAAGAAAGTTTTGTCAAAAAATTAACCAATGCGCAATAATATAGGCCAAGACATTCACTATACAAGAGAAAGGTAAATTATTATAAAAAATGTTTTTCCACCATAATCGAAACAACAAAACAAAAAAAAAAAAAAAAAAAAAAAAGGAGGCATCAGAGTATAATTACAAAGGTTATAAAAGAGAAAGCTAACCTTAGGCAAAGAGCGCCTTATCATAAATCCATCTAGGATTGAGGACTTACTTGGGGAGCTTATACTAATACATATTAGGTAAAGACCTATATTCTGGAGGACAATTACAATCCCATAACTATATAGGTTAGGACACTAAGTCAGCTGGGGGCTTTCATAATCCAATCAATAGGTCTAAGAGACCTAGATGAGGGGTCTTCTTAAAGTTCTAGAATTACGAATACAACAGTCTTCCGTTAGAGTTGACCACACAAATTATACACATACATATACACATAATTATACTACAATTAACAATACTATAATACTTACTACAATATACTAAACACACTAAAAAATTATAATAAACCACCTACACACATACAGACATATATATATCATATACATATCCATATTTATAATATATATAAATAATATACAATAACTAACTATATATATTATATATATATACATACTAAACACAATATCATATACGTCAACCATGCTTCTTTTAAGTCATCAATAAATAATAAAACACATAAAACACCACCACCCATACCCACCACTATAAATCACACTAAACACAAACAAAAAATATAAATATAATATAAAAAAAAAAAAACAAATATAAAAACCCAACAACTTAAAATCAAATTACAAATAATACAATCATATAAAAAATATAAAAAAAATAAATATATAAAAATTATTTCACTTAGCCTTTAAAAAAAAATAAAATGAATAAATACATAATCATAAATATAAAAAAATAATAAAAATAATAAAAAAACCAAATATAAACTAAATACACTAAGAATAACAACACACTACATGAAAAAAAAAACACTAATATATGTTTTCAACTGATCAAGTGGAATAATAAAATATCATACGCAAAATTGCTCCTTTTAGATCTATAAATATATTACTAGAACGGACTCACTCTGAAGAACACATTCGAGATACATCGCAAGAAGTCACAGACACTACATAAAAAATATCACCAAACAAAAATAATCATTCATAAATAAAACACAGAACAAATATGCTCAGGCAAAACAAACCATGTCAAACATAAATAAACGCTGATGGTAATCGACTGTAACTAAACAGCATTCTCACTACCACAATTGCATTTGTATTTACAATGAGACCCAATTCAAGAATAGAAAATATATTATTAGCGACAAAGGGGGAAACCAAAATTCTTCATTTTTTCTACTTTTAATATACGTAAATAATAACAAAAAAAACATTTCCGAAGTCATAGTTACAATGTATTGTAAATTCAACAGGAAGGCTAGTAAAACCTAACCTCCGGGGAGATCGGAAAAATTTATAGTCGGCCTGTAACACAGAAGGAGGGCGCGATATAACTCCTCTTCATGCACGTCATTGTTCAGCTCATAATAAGCGTCAAAACTAAATTATCATTATAGATTGGTCCAAAAAAGGGATAACTCATAATAATTATAACATATTATGAAGTCATATGAGTCCCCAGGAAATGAATGTAACTAAGAATCCTCACCCACAGAACTCGATAATGCTTTAACAACAAATTCAGACAATTAATAATCAACTATATAAAAAAAAGAAGACTCACAGACAATGAAAGAATTTAGAATAAAACAGAAGATAAAAGCTTGCATGAAATAACCGTCAAAAATATACCATTAATATCGTTTAACATTGAAGAAATGAAAACAAAAATTGAACAAACTATCTAATCCAAAAATATAACATAATAAAAAATAGTTAATAATAGCTAAGATTATTTCTATTCAAAAATAAAAAGGAACTAATATAAAATTTAACCCGATGAATATTTCAACTGTATTGACTTTAAAAACTCACATAATCAAATAAAAAAGACTATTTCAAAGTTCAGCCACTATGGTTAACTTTATATATAATTTAGTGCTAACGAAATTATTTACAAATTTTGCAGAATACTCATTTACTAATCAACAAGTTTTTACCAACAGGGTAAAAAAGAAACAATATTAATAATAATAATAAATAATATCAAAAATCTAACAAAAGTATAAAACTAATTACTACCAAAATAAAAAAAAAAAAAATAAACAATATAATAAAAATGAATTTTATTATTCCCCAAATAAAATAAAAACAAAATTATTTTGGTCTAATAAATTAATAACAAAAAAAAAACAAATAAACGATAAAAAATACAAATAATTAAGATAAAAATGCATTAATAAAAATAAATACTTTTGTTCTAAAAAAAAAAAAACTAAAAAAAAAACAAACAAAAAAACAAAAAAAAAATAAAATGTATAATAAATACTAAGAAATAATACTATAAAATATTAAAATATATTATATATATATATACGATAAATAAATATAAAATATTAATATAATAATATGAATTGGCCAATTCATTTTGCCAATAATTTACAAACATTATTTGCCTCTGGAGTTCTTTGCCATGATGGAAGTAAATATTGTAAAATAATAAAGAATGTTTTAAACGTATCTGAATATAATCTAATAGATGATAAATGAATATGATTGATAAATGATGAATGGAATTGATGATGAAATGATGATCATTGATAAGAAATGAGAACAGATGAAACACTACAGGCTGATATTTGCTATACAGATATAACAAATATTAAATATTGAAGGTCATATAGAACTAGCAGTTAAATTAAATAAAGTAAATTTTAAAACTTTTTTATTTTTAATATTACCAATATAAATTTCACTCAATTAATAAACCCCGAAGGTATTAATTGACATTTAAGTCTAAACTAGACCCAAGTCACATGAAAATACTACTAATAAATTTCTGACATGACAAAAATTTTATAATTTAACATATACAAGTATATATATAAATACTCATTCCATAGATATAAATTATGCCATCGACATTTTATGCTTACTACCACATACATCCATGAAAATCATAATTATAAAAAAACAACAATCAATTAGCAAAAATAACAACCACTCATACTTAACCCTGAAATAATACAATAAAAACGTACAATACGAATAACTAATCGGAACCCATAATACATATAAAAAACCAACTATACACAATCTAACACTATTATAAAAACAAAACATTAAATAACAACTAATTAAACCAACAGACATCTTGACCAAAAAGTAAGATATTTTATGAAAAAAAAACTCAAAAAAAAAAAAAATAACAATACTACACTAATAAAACAACTAACAATCACCAAAAAAAAATTTTAATTCCAAAAAGAACAAAAAAAAAAAAAAATGAGCATAAACTTAGTAATATTAGAACACATTGATAACAACAGTCCTCTTCAAAAAAGTCATAGACAATAAGAGAAAACATAACGAAATAACTTCAAATAAGAACAAATTAAACCAATAGAAAACCGGAAACAAAAGTCAGAATAACTGGATGTTCAAATGACATAAAATTCACAAACAAACAAAAACAATTAACGAACAAAACTGAAACAAAACTAATAAAAAATAAATAAGAGAACCGCATCGTAAAATAATAAAAAAGAAGAAATATTATACTCGTTTCATATGATAATGCTCATAAATTACTGACAAGGAGAAGAGAGAGAAGGGGTAACAATAAATAATGATGCACATAAGAAAGAAATAAATAAAAAATTTAGTAACTATATTAAACTCGGCACTACAACAAACATACAAAAGAAGATAATTTTTCAGGAAGTTAAACTCCTACATCCTACTTACATCATTGTGAGGCAAAATAATCTTAGATGGTTTCGTTTTTTATTTTCATAAATCTCTTTAAAAATTCTCCCGATTTATCATTAGCTTTGAAAGTGCTTACACATTTTAAAGACCAATAGAATATATTGCCCAAAGCATCTTTGGCATGATACTTATGGCTTTTATATCAAGATTACTTAATTAAAAAAGCTAGAATAAATAGATGATTAATGAAGAACTTATTTGTGTCTAAAATGAGAAAAAAGGTTAAAAGGAAACGAACTTTTTTTTTATGCTCGGAACAGACGAGAAATACTTAAACAAGATATACAATCACGCTAAATGTCTAAAATAGCAGATAATATCCACTAGCTTTCATCAGAAATATTTATGAAATATAACAAAAAACAAAAAAATCACAAACAATAAAGAATAAATCGTAAAATAAGGTCATAGACAACAACAGACACCACACACAAAGAATTAGATAAACAAGCAAGACAAAGAACAAACTGACACATTAGAAAAAACAACAGATCGACTTATATTATAAGACGTAATAAATAACAATAAGCGAGACGATTCTCGGCAAAAGAGATACAAGTAACGGGAATATAAAGAACAAGAGAATAACTTCCAAGGAAATTGATACTAACTCAACAAGGTATAAGAAAGAAGAGTAATATACAATAATTGAAGAAATATAAGAAAATATTGACATAAAAACACATATATAGCTTAAACCATACAACAAACTCTATTAATTCGTGGACGAAGAAAGGTCTCTGTAGACAATAAATAACAAATTTTTGTTTCTGAGAGGACGCCTCAGAATATCTGAATGTCACAGCAATAAAAAAATTCGTTGGATAATATCAAGCAGAAAAAATGTTCTTAATACATATTTGAGAATACGGAGGCATCATCTAGGTAAAAGAAAATGATAGCTAGCAAGAGCCTCATTTTTACTTGGAAGCTAAAAGGTGAAAGTTAACGAGACAAAGTATACAGAGAGATAAAGAGAAACCTTGATATGATGGAACCAGGTATACTATTGAACATAATAGGTAATAAGGAACTTGATCTTTCAAGAATAGGGCAAGTCTGACTACAGCTTCATGAGCGTCTGAGACACTTTAACCAATAACAATGGTTGATTGTAAATAGATACAGAGGAGCTCACTATAATAGAAATAAATTAAAAAATGTTTTCGTGATAAAAAATGCAAATAATGCAATGGGATTACAAAAAACCATTTGTGACAAAAGAATCGTTTTACTAAACTCATCCATAAAAATGCACCAATACTGAGGTAGATGAATTTAAAAAAACAGTAAAAACTTACAATAAAGACAAACACGAATAGATAACCACAACTAGGCCATAAACATACCCAACTCAAACAAAAAACATTAAAAAATACAAATAAATCATAATAACAACAATACAATAATATAATAATAATATACTATAATATATTTAATAAAATAATATAAAATATATATATAAATTAAATATATATATAAAAATAAAAATAAAATATAATATATATAATAATATATATATTAATAATATAATATAAATATATATATATATAATATAATATATATAATAAAAATAATATAATATATAATATATCATATATATATAATCATGGAAGGGAGGGAGGGGAGGGGAGAGTTCAAAAACAATTGGCACTAAATCAACGAAAGCAATGATGAGATCATATAGGGCAAATAAAATAGGTAAGGTAAATGGGACCACACAACACAGAACTAATCATTGTACCTTATGTCGCAACACTATACAACATATAAAGAGCTATGTTATAGAAAATTTCTTCCTCCCCACACAGGGAAAAATATAAAAATAAATAATAAAATAATGCTTCTACAATAAATAATATTAATAAAATACTTATCTAAAAACTAAATAAAAATCAAATATGTAAATACCTAAGAGTAAAGCTCAAATACAATATAAAATACATATAAGAAAGAGAATCACATACTAAAATATCACATTAATAAAATAAAAAACTGGAAAAAAAATAAATAATATAATAAATAAAAAAAAATCAATAACAAAATAATAATAAAAAATACTGCTAGGGCCCTCCCAATAGGTGCTGATTATTCAGACACACCAGTAAATGGCACTAATTGTGAGCCCAGATGGTGGGTCCATTACAAAAAATTTTATATACCAAAATTTTTTTTTTTGAAAAAATCCCAATTTAAAAAAAATAAATAACATTATAAATTAAATTTATATATTATAAAAACAATTAGAAAATGCAAAAAAAAAAATACAAATAATAAAGTAAGACAAAAAAATATCATAAAAAAAAAACTAAATATAAAATAATAAAATCAATAAATAAAAAAAATATATATTATATATAAACTATATAAAAAAAAAAAAAAAAATATAAATTAAATAATAATAAATAAATATAATAAAAAAAAATATAATAATATAATAATATATATAAACCAGGAAACCCAAACTAATAAGGAAGTTTGAAATTTAAATTCAAACCCAAGTGGCACGACTTCATTTGTGGACTATGGAGGTCCTATACATAAAAAAACATAAATAAAATATATATAAAGAACATAATAATAAAATAAAGATAATAAAATTACATAAAATATAAAAGAAAAAAAACTATATAAAAAATAAAAGACTAATACAAAATAAAAAATAATAATATATAAAAAAATAGTAAAAAAAAATAAAATAATAAAAATCAAAATATAATAAATAATAAAATATCAAAATATATATATTTCTGATTATCTCAAAAGTATAAAGAAGCAATCTACTTAATAATAATAATCAAGATTATAAAAAATAAAATATTTAAATACAAATAGAAAAGAAAATAAAAACAAATAAAAAAAATAATAAATTAATAAATAATATAAAATAAAAAATATAAAAGAATCTAAATAATAAAAAAACTATAAATAAAAAAATGCATATACAAAATATAAAATTATAAAATACATACTAAATATAGAAAAAATATAATATAAATATATGTAAAATATATATATAAAATATATAATAGGTAATATATATAATATTAATAATAATAAATAAAATATAAAAATAAAATAAATAAATATAATATAATAAATATAATAATTAAATATGATAAATATGAAAATATATATATGAAAATATATTAACAAATACAAATGTAACTGTTAAAAAGGAAAGGTAATAAAAGAAAATTAATATATAAAAAAAAACAATAAATAATCATAAAATAAAATATAATAATATAACTTACTGTAACAATTCAATATAGAATATCTACATATCACAAATATGGTCGATTATTATAAAGTAAATGCAAAAAAAAATAAATAAAATAAATAAATAAATTCTCAAATAAATAAAGGTCCGCATATTAACAAATATACTTGAATTGCACTAACATAAACTTCTAAATATAATATATAATAATCAATAATAATAAAATAAATAAAAAATAAACTATAATACTAAAATAATAATAAATACCTACTGCTTTTCTTAAATGACAACAATCACAACAAAATTAAATTGCTGCCAAGATTGACGTTCCCATCTGTCGAGACTCTGTTAATTAAAAATTACATTCAAATCGATAGCCACAACTCAAGAACATCCAAAATGACAATAACTAGTTCCATCCGGCCTCTTACAAAAAAACTTTATTGGGGATTATCCTAGTAATAATAATAAATAATAATAAGAATAATAATAATAAATAATAAAAAAATAAATAATAAATAATAATAATAATAGTTAATAGAAGAACATAGACAAGAATAAAGGAGATATACCCACATACACTTAAGTAGTAAAAGTACACATACACTAGATGAATAAGCCATGTCAAGCCAAAAATCACAAACGGGAATATTCATATCACCGCAAAACAAGCTACCACTGTGAAAATATCTAACTCAAACATTCCTTCGCCCTTAATATTCTTTATATCATATATAAAGGCCCACATCATAGCCCACCAATTTCAATTCCTATTATGTACCCTTTTTTTCTCGACAATCAGCCAAACTTTACACATTCCATATTCTTAGACAACTCCTTTACAATATTCTCACACATCCCACATTGATTTCCTCCACCCACCAAACCAAATAACAAATTTACTACTTTAATCTACAATTTACTTCAAACCCCTCCCTTTCAGACACCTTGCAAATCCCAGTAACCAATCAGTGTCCACCACTTCCCGAGGAGCGACCGACGACCTCGTAGGCCCCCACTTACATGATTTTCCTTTGATGTTTCCTGGATTGAGAGCACCAGTGAAATAATACGAGGCCAAAGCAATGGAAATGAGAAATTGTCCGAAGAACAAGAATCCATGTTGGCATCCAAGTAAGTGTTCGGAATGACTTAAGTATTGAGCTTAGATGAACTGTTCAGTTCCAATTGGGAAGAAGCGCTAGTGTGAACACTTCGTGGAAGAAGGTAAAGATGTATAATTCCCGAGGGTGTTCTGACGATTGAAGCCCGTTGGCTGTGTGAAATGCAGACCCTCAGTCCGAATGGGGTAACTTCTGTTTAAGTTATCGACATCTAAAGGCTGAATAGGTAATCGCATACTTAAATAAAACCTCCCATGAGATGGGGCACGGATCTTCTTGCAAATAGTGAGAGATAATCCATGAGAGGTCCGATAGGATATGATATTGCGAAGAGACGACGGGAGTCAAGACGGACCATGGTAGGAGAGTTGGGAGGACAATTGTCTTAAACAATAGCAATTACCATACCAGGTGACCCGGAGTTGGGTACTGAAGTGACTGAAGTCCGAATGGAGAAATGCGAAAGTGAAGGAAGTTCTGGACACAATACAATGGAGAGATGAGAAATGTTAGAGACAACTGTAGATGATGTTGCTATAGCATAAGAAAGAGGAAGATGAACCAACTTCTCATTTCCTCGATGTGTAGCTTCACAATGATCATACTTTTGAAGTGCAAACTACTCTAAGATTTCTTTCTCCAAGGCGAAGAAGGGGCAGTGGAGAGAGGAGGCTCGGTGGGGACCCTTGCAGTTAGGACAACAAGGAGGATTCTTTTCGCAGCTGGGGTGGAGGGAACTACCCCATGTTTAACATATGGTTTGGGGAGACCAACCATATTTCTGCGGGTTTTCAAATTTATGGCACTTGAAACACCTCGGAAAGGGCACATATGTCCGAACCGTGTGCATAGTAAAACCAAGTTTTACTTTGGTTGGAGGGAAAGACACAGAGAAGGTAAGTAGGAGACGAGGGTTCGTCGTTGATAGGTTCTCCTTAAGAGGAGGAAACCGATAAAATTAGTGATATGGCGTGTTTCAATTCATTGCAAATGAACGAGAATTCATCCGAGTATCTGACAGAACTTACGGTGCGCATGATCGCCTTGACATGTTACGAATATCGTCAGGTTTAGAAATTATAGGAATCTTCCCCAGATGGGAGAAGCAAGTACGTGACTTTGGGTTCTAGAGGCAGCACGGACCAGGATGGAACCGTTCCTCATTGGCGTTGCCTATGGCGCAATTCGCTTGAAAGAGCAAGCTTGGATTGCATCATTTAAACGACGAACATGGTTTATAAGCAGTCAAGTTGGATGTGCTGTTGTTTCGAATGCAAGTGAAAATAAGCGGGTATGAAGGAAAGACTTGGACACGCTGAGAAAGGCGATCGATTAGGAGTTTTGTTTATTTGCATTAGTACTGAGACCCTGCTGATGCCAGGACTCCTTGGGGAGACTGACGTGAGGTTTGAGTGATTGGGTTATTGCTGAGAGGTCAAAACTCTCTGCTGGTCTAGAAGGGTATTCCAGAAAAGGGGTGTTACTTAAGACTATTGGTTGCGGGTGAAAGAAATTACTAAACCATTTATCAATAAGGGCCATCAAAACACCTGTTGGACGCGCGGTCTAGAAATGGCCAGTAAGGGGTCGGGTTGGGGGCCTGACATATTTAGGTACACCTTTCTTTACAACGTTTTACTTAGTAGAAGAAAATATCGCAGGTCGAAAAGAAAGCCCCACCCCCCCTTTATACCCCCAGTGAGAAATCGTGGCAATCAGAAAAATCCACCCTGAGGCTTCACGAAACGCGAAGGAGCCTCACTGTGGTATCTCGTCAAAGTGGGGTTCATCTCCTGGGCAAAGCCCACAATCAAACACCCTCACAAAACCCCCCAATTCATTCCCGTTATGCACCTCTCTTCTAGCCTCTGACAAACTCACATTCCTCTCCTTCAGGAATTCCTTTGCTGACTCAATCCACTTTTTCTTCGGTCTCCCAACCGGTCGATTCCCAGCACACTCACCACTATACATCCGCTTAACCAACAGATTATCATCCATCCTTTCCATATGATCAAACCATCTCAATGTACTCTCGTTTATTCTCTCATTTAAGCCTTTCTTCACACCACACAACTTTCTAATGCTTTCATTCCTCATTTTATCAATTCTTCTCACACCTAACACGCCCCTAAGATTGTCCATCTGAACACTTTGTACCTTAGATCTATACATCTTATTCCATACCATAGTTTCACCACTATACATTAGCACAAGTATCAACATACCCTCAAGCAAAACCGTAGCGCACTCAAGATTTTGTCCTTTCACATCTACCAAGGATTTAATATATCTTTTTTTCTTTCTTCATCTTTCTCTTTTCCCTAAGACTGGGGGTGAGGTGCGTTACATGCATCGAAAAAGAAAAGCAGTAGAAGAATATGACAAAAGTCGAAAAGAACAGCCCAGCCTTACCCGCCCCCTCTTCTACCATTAATTAGTGAGAACTCGTTGCAGACAGAAAATCCACCCTAGAGCTTCACGGAACCGCGACGGACCCTCACTATGATAAATCGTCAGTGTAAGGGTTCATCCCTTGGCCCAAGGTGGGCCCACAAGTCATTAACCCCCTCACAAAAAACCCCGCCCATTCACTCCTATACTGCACCTTTATTTCTCGCCTCTGCCAAACTTCACACTTCGCCTCCTCAGGCATTCCTTTACTACCTCAATCCACTTTTTCTTCGGTCACCCAGCGGTTCCCAAGACACTCGCCACTATACATCCAGCTTAACCAACGACTATCATTCATCCCTTTCCACATGACCAAACATCTCAACATACTTCCATTTAACTCTCTCATTTACCCTTTCTTCATACCACACAACTCTCTAAATACGTTCATTCCATTTTATTAATTCCTCTCACACCTAGCACGCCCCTCTAAGATTGTCCATTCTGAACACATTGAACTTTAGATCAATACCTCTTATTACACATACCCTCACTTAAGACCCTAGCGCACTCAAGACTTAGTCCATTTACATTAACCAAGACTTATTGGCAACCAAGCCACCTTCCTGCTATATCACAATTTCTACTACACTCTTGCATCATCCGGTTCCCTTCTCATCCAAACATATACCCTAAATATTTAAACTCATTACACTTGTTCCAGCTGCTCACCATCTAACATAACTTCACGACTGAGAGACTGTCCTCACTCACAACCATAACCTACTCTTATCTACGTTTTACTTTCAAAACCCCTCCTTTTAACACACACCTGCTAAATCTTTCTACCAATCCTCTCAAAAACTCTCTTCAGATTCGCCACACGAAAAACCAAGTCATCCGCATATAATTAGTTAGGGCACCCTCCACTCATCTCCTTCATTCTTCTAACACCATTCCTGCCACCCCCACCTTAATTCTTTCATAACCCCATCCAGATACAAATTGAATAACCAAGGAGACATAACAAACCCCTGCCTCACTCCGCTATTAATACAAACCAATCACTTTGACACATTTATTCTTACACACGCGCTCACTATCGTCATACATACTTTTGATTCCATTCAGAAGGCTACCACAAGCACCATATATTCATAACACCTGCCATAGAGCTTCCCTATTAACCCTATCATACGCCCTTTGCAAATCCATAAAACCTAAATACAATTTTCTCTTCTTCTCCCTCATTTCGTCAATCATTTGTTTCAATGTAAAGATGTGATCCACACATCCTCTACCACTCATTAACGCAACCTGTCTCACCAATCAGTCCTGTCAGTCACTGGCGGACGCACCTCTTTCGACCAAAATACCATTATTAAATTATTATATATATAAAATATATATATATATTATATATATATATATATATATATATATATATCTATATATATATTATATAATATATATATATATATATATATATATATATACTAGAACGCCTCATGGCGCAGGAGGTTGAGTTCTCGCTCTCATACGAGAGGGACACGTGGTTCAAATCCTCCGCGTTAGCAGTTGGAGTTTTATCTACCTGGGGGCAAGAATTTTTTTTTTTTTTTTTGTGTGTGTGTACAGGAGCCACCAACCGAGTCAGAAAAAACCAACTAACGGGGGGCACTCCTAAACAGGAACGCATTGAAAACGGGAATTGCAAGTATTAAATCCTACAGAGCAGAGGTCAGGTTCCCAAGGGAAAGAAAATCGCGTCACTGTGGGAAAAAGTGATTTAGACAAGTATATATTGAGAGGTCGTGGATGGGACAGGTATGGATGTTAAACAAGGGGAAAACCAGTCTTCTGGGAAAGCCGCAAGAGCCACACAATTCCACGAGAAGATGGCGTTACCGAAAGTAGACACTGGGAACGGCCAGAAAGGACAAAGGAGGGATGCTTCCCTTGCCAAAGATAGCTGTTGAGTGACATTAAGATGGCCAATTCGCAAAACGAGCCAGGGACCACCTCCGTGGTGCGACTTCGGCGAAAAAGACGATGCCAAATCCCCAGGAGAGGCTTTACGCTACGCAGTTTAGCACCACGATGATCTTCCGACCAAAACTCCTGCCAACAAGCGAGGAAGCCCCGTTTGAGTCGGGAGCAGAAATCAGCAGCTGGGAGGTGTTCCAGCAAGATGGCCACAGGTAAGTATCGTCGACAGGTAATTTTGCAGGTGGCGGCGCGATAGGCCGCTTTGTCAGCCAATTCGTTACCCAGGATACCCACGTGAGATGGGACCCAGCAAAACGTCAAACACTTGTGTCTAGCATGCAGCATACATAGAAACCTTTGGATGATGGAAACCAAAGGATGTCTGGTCGTTCGATTTTGTAGTGCAAGAAGAGCACTCTGCGAGTCAGAAAAAATCGTATACGTGTCAAGCAGATCTAGTGTCAGAATCCTATTAATAGCTAAAGTTAGTGCAACTAACTCGGCCGTAAAGACGGACGCGTCAGAAGGGAGAGTGTGGGACACAGTAAGGTCTGGAAAGACCGCTGATGCTCCCACCCCACCCTCTCGCCTTGATCCGTCGGTGTAGATGCTCACAGAGCTCCCATGGAGAGCCAGGTGAGACAGAAAGGAAGCCTTCAGGAGAGACGGGTGGTCCCCGGATTTTGATAAGGCAGACAACCTCATGCACACCACAGGGGGCGGATACAACCAATAAGGGCAGACATCATCGTAGTCAAATTGTAAAACAGCCCGCACAGGGAGGCGGAGAAAACGGAAGACAGACGCCACAACCTCAGCAAACGGCCAATAGGCAGGGCTACGAGGAACCTCAGCGATGAGAGGAGTCAAAGCCGATGGCTTGGGGATTTGTAGACGGAGAAACAAGGAGCACATTAGATATTCTCTATGTAAAAGACAGGAGCATCACCCCAGCCTCCACCTCCAAACTCTCCTTTGGCGAAGAACGAAACGCCCCAAGTGATATCCGCAGACCCTCATTCTGTATCGGGTCGAGAAGGCGTAAGTACGCCAGAGACGTCTGGCCATATATCGCACACGCATAATCCAACTTTGACCTGACCAACATGATCAGCAGACGAAGCATGACCTTACGATCAGCACCCCAAGATGTAGACGTAAGGTGGCGTAAGAGGTCCAATGAGCGGCGGCAGTTAAGTTTCAAATTGAGGATATGAGGGAGATAAGTCAGGCGAGCATCCAATAACAGGCCCAAGAACCTCACCTCCGACACAGGGCGGATGGGGGAGCCATACAAGGTCAGCAAGGGAGACAAATCACCCCTACGATCCCGCTTACCACCCCTACGGAAAAGCACGGTCTTCGTCTTAGTGACGGAAAAAGTAAAACCCCGTGAATCACTCCACGAAGTCACCCCATTGACAGCCAGCTGCAGCCGACGTTCCATGCATGAAAGTTTCACTCCAGAAACATACAACGCCAGGTCGTCCACATATAGAGAGCACCGAACGGAAGATGGGATGCTAGCAATGACACCATTGAAACCGACAGCGAAAAGCAGAACGCTGAGCACACTTCCCTGCGGCACCCCCTCGACCATGTCAAAATGACGAGACAGAGTGGTACCACAGCGAACCTGGAAAGATCGACCCGACATAAGAGACTGAAGGAAGAGGGGAAGCTGTCCCCTAAGGCCCAGCGAGTGCAAGGTATGGAGAACTCCCATTCTCCATGTGGAATCATAAGCCTTCTCGAGATCGAAGAAAACAGCTAGGACCATTTTATTAGAGGAGAAAGCCTCACGGATATCGTGGTCCAACCGGAGAAGAGGTTCCTGTGTGGATCGATGATTCCTAAACCCAAACTGATGGGCGGAAAAAGCACGCAGGCCCTCCAACGTCGGGAGAAGACGAATAGCCACCATCTTCTCCATCAACTTACAGGTGTGACAAGTTAGAGAAATGGGACGTTGGTTGTCCGCGATTGTAGGGTCCTTACCTGGTTTGGAAATGGGAATGGTGTAAGCCGTTAGCCAAACTGGGGGAAGACCCCTTCCACCAGACACGATTATATAAAGAGAGGAGAAACGCCGAAGCAGAGGCATGGAGATGACGTAACATTTGGTAGGAGATACCCTCAGGGCCAGGCGCTCCATCCTTACAAAGGCGGAGAGCCTCCTGAAATTCCGCCCTCGTGAACAATCGATTATAAGAAGGATCCTCACCAGGAGGAACAGAAAAGTCCGGGAAATGAGTGCGGGCGCGGATCGATCGGAAAGGCTCACGATACCGAGAATCGCTGCAGCAAGCAGCAAAATGGTATCCCAGCACATCGGCAACCATGCCCGGAGCGGAAATGATGTCACACGGGTGCGGGCCACAGCTGATGACCGTCGGTGGCTCCCTGTAGTGCTTGCAAGAAATTTTGCGCACAACACCATACACCGACGACAATGGCGTAGATGATTTGACCGTGGAAACGTAGGTTCGAAAATACTGTTTCCTGGTCCTCCTGTTTAGACACCGAGACCGAGCAGCAGCGGCCTTAAAGAGGATCAACGTAGACTGTGTAGGTGTTTTCTTGTATGAGCGATAGAGTTGACGTTTAGCACGATTAGCCCGAGCGCAATCTGCGTTCCACCACGGTGTAGCAGAACGACGACATGCAGAAGAGCGAGGGATATGGGCCTCCGCCGCCTCCAGAACAACATCCGCAAAATATGTGAACGCATCCGCAGGGGAAGGAAAGACGTCAGTGGCCGGAAGGCAGGGGACATAAGTAGCAGTGAGAAAGGAGGACCAATCAGCCCTGTCATAACGCCAGCTGGTATAAGGCGTTGGAGGATGATCAGGGCAAAGAGATGTAAGGTAGATAGGGTAATGGTCACTCCCACAAAGGTAAGGCGACCTGTCCCACCAGAATTTGTCAATGAACGAAAGAGAGCATAAGGAGATGTCAACACAGGAGGAAGTACGAGTGTCAAAACGTTCGAAAGTTGGTAAGCCTGTGTTGAGGCATCCCAACGAAAAGCCCTGCAAAAAACCCACCAGCCAATCCGCATTAGTCGACCGAAACCGATCACCCACAAGGGGTGGCGAATATTGAAGTCCCCAAAACCAACAAGGGCGGAGGGAGGTTTCGAAACAGTCCGAAAAGATCCTCTCTCGTGTAAATGCAACTAGGCGCAAGGTAGACAGAGCACAAAGTAAACGGGGAATCGAGGTGGACACGGGCAGCTACCGCGTGTAACCGAGTTGGAATGGGGATATGGGTGAAAGGAACCGATTCGTGGAACAGAATCGCCGCACCACCCCTATCATTAGCGCCACGATTTTGGGAAGCGAGAGGTAACCTATATTTGGACGGCGGCAGAAAAGCACGGTTACGCAGTTGCAATTCTTGGAGGCAGATGGCCTTTGGAGTATGCAATTCAATAAGTCTACCCAACTCTTCGAAGTTCGGGTAGTAACCACGGCAGTTCCATTGAAGAAACTTAGTCATTGAAGAAAGAAGACGAAGCGATCAGTCCGCAAGGCGGTCTGTTACAATCGTTGATATGCGATGGGCTTCAGCTTTCTTTTTAGAAGCACGCGTCGATCGAAGGCGCGGGTCACTAGATGGCCCACGAGGGGGCGCCTTATAGCCCGGCGGAAGAGGAAGGTCATGGAGAATTGACACTGGAGGTTTATCCTGAGATAGAGAATGAAATTTGGTATACAAACTCATTTTGGCACAAAACTCACTCCCCTAAAATATTAGGTTCCAATTTTGAGTAGGGGCTGCAAAACAGCCCCCCCAATTTTGGGGGGTTCCGCGATACTCACTTCTTTCAAAGACTGATAACTTTGGTTCTACTTAATGCAGAATCAAAATTCAAAATGCATTTTAAAGGGAATTTATAGATCTATAAAAAAGGCATGAATAAAAAAATCTGTACAACAATTTTTAAAAAAGTTATAAAGTGTTAAAAAAAAAATTCCCCCCCACCCCCCCTTTTGTTGATCAATTTTTAAAAACCCAGTATCCTACTTATAAACTGAGAATTTCTTTTAACATATACAAACATAAAAAGTCTGCTTATTTGATTGGATAAACCTGCTTTTTAGCCTAAAAAAAAAAGGGTTTCTATGTAAAAATTAAATTTTTTGAAATAATTTAAAATTTTATTACAATTAACCTTCAGTACGAGTTTTTAAATTGATATATATATATATATATAAGGCCCCCTAATATATATATATATATATTTATATAATATAATATATATTATATATTATATATATATATATATATATATATATATATATATATATATATATATATTATATATATATACACATCTGTTCTTGGATGTATTAATTTAAAGTATAAACTCGAGCTTAATATTTTAATTAGTCAAATGGAATACTATATAACAGAAAAATCATGAGAATTTATATATTTAGTTATATAGTACCTATATATAGTTAGTGATTTCACTTTAGTTACTTTTTTGCAAAAGTTCTTTAGACTTTTGCAGTTCATCCATATCAAAGCTGTACATTATTTTTCTTCCTGGTGTTAGTTTTGGAGCCGCAAGTTTTTTAAGAATATTTTTCCTTTCAATCCACACTTGGTCATCAACATTTGGGAATATATACATACCTTGTTCTTCCTCCTTCAGAAAACTAATATAAAAATCATCAAAGTCCTCAGAGTAACTTTCAATAATACTGCTGCCTCCATGTTAAAATGAGAGTATTCAACTTACATAGTCACTTATTATATCTGCTGCCTCCATGTTAAAATGAGAGTATTCATCACTTTCATGTATGTTTACTTCAGATATTTTAGCTTCTTTGTAAGATTTTGAATTTGATATCTGAAAAGCTTTCAAAGTTTCAGTGTTAATGGGGATAATTTTATGAAACCCTTGTGTTCCTTTCAATGTTACACATTTTTCAAACCTCTTCTTCAGTTTTTCTTCAGCTCTAAATACTTCTTCCTTTGTGATGTATATGCAGTTTATTCCTGGTATATATTCATTACAGTAGTAGAAAAAACTGTCTGCAGTTAGTATCTGATCCTTATATGGCCTTTGTAGGCTTGCCTTGGCAACAGTTCTCTTGATGACTCCACCAATTCCATCACAAACATTTTTCCCATGACCGGTTCCAAAGAAATTCCACTCACATAATATATTAAAGTCCGCAAAATGATGGCATAAATTGATAAAATTATATTTGTTTTTGTACTGTGCAGCACAGCCATCACTAAAATAATGAATTTTCTTAATGAATGCAAATTGTTCTTTAAGTTTTTCAATCAACTTAACTTGAAAGGCATATACCATGATGGTTGAATGTTTTAAGTAATCACTAATGCAACAAAAACTTTCATGTTGTAGAACACCATCTTTTTTATAATATACAACAAAAGGATGTATTGTAACTTGATCATTGACCCAGTGGAAAGCCTGACTGGCATCTTGTACAATAAAGGTATAGTTTTCTGAAAAATCACCAAGTATTATAACCTCATTATCAGGTAGGTTGCTTTTAAGTTCTTTAAGATAATTAGATTGAGCTTTTACGATAAAATGATGCCTTGTTAATTCATAAACTTTCTTGGCCAATAATTCTATGAAATCATCTTTATTTTGTACTGTTGTAATTAAATTTGATCTGTCTGTACTTACCCATTGTGAATATGTGACTGAATCTCTTGTGTTCATATTTTCAATCGTTTTTAAGTACTTTACTAATTCTTCTTTTTTAGGGCAATTTCTACCATATCTGAGCATGCAACCTGCATCATCATCATGACACACTGTTTTTCTTATTAGATCTTTATAAGTTAAATGCTTTACACCAATTGCAAACACCATTAATTTTGGATTTTGGTGGTGTATACACACACATACATTATGGGTCCCCTTTGCACCAGCCATAACACACCATTTGGGCCTTAATTTAGCAAATGTTGAAAATCCAATAAGATCAATACAGTTTTCCTTGTACTTTTCATATAGTTCTTTCAGATTCCCAAGTAATAACCTTAATAATAGCAATAAATAAGTAATAATAGCATGACAAATTTTGAAAAACTAGTACAAAAGATAATTCTCTTATGTAGAGAAAATGGTGAAATTCACAAGTTAAAATTGTTCATTATTCTTTCAAGCAATAAATTGTAAATAGTCTAAAACTATAGAACTTTACTTACGAAATTTTATAGGAGAAACTCCCAGTTCCTGTAGGCTTGCATTTAGGAAAGCTCGACTAACTTCTGGTTCTTTCTTATGTGGTGTCTGCGCATTTGTGTTATCTGGTTTAAGTACACATTCATTACTTGACAAACTTGACGTGTCTTCTTCAGCAGTAGGAACTTCAGCATTATTTTTCAACAGCCGCAGTTCATTTTCACAGTTTGTACAGATATGGTCTGTCATTTGTAAGTGCAGCTGAGTCATCATGGTTACTATCCATTGTTGTATGGGTCTCAAAGACTTTGTCACAACTTTTTTGTGTTTTAATAGAGGATTGCAGCACACCTCATGGTATCCTGACTTTCCTCTATTGCTCATAGTGTAAAAAAAACTTTTTACTACTGTTATTGAATAATAAAAAAATTTTATATATATATATATATATATATATATATATATATATATATATATATATTATATATATATATATATATATATATATATATAATATATATATATATATATATATATATATATTTATACTGAATGTTAATTAATTGTAGTAAAATTATAAATTATTTCAAAAAATTTAATTTTTACATAAAAACCCTTTTTTTAAGCCAAAAAAGCGGGTATATCCAATCAAATAAGCAGACTTTTTATGTTTGTATATGTTAAAAGAAATTCTCAGTTTATAAGTAGGATACTGGGTTTTTAAAAATTGATCAACAAAAGGGGGGGTGGGGGGGAATTTTTTTTTTAACACCTAATAACTTTTTTAAAAATTGTTGTACAGATTTTTTTATTCATGCCTTTTTTATAGATCTATTAATTCCCTTTAAAATGCATTTTGAATTTTGATTCTGCATTAAGTAGAACCAAAGTTATCAGTCTTTGAAAGAAGTGAGTATCGCGGAACCCCCCAAAATTGGGGGGGCTGTTTTGCAGCCCCTACTCAAAATTGGAACCTAATATTTTAGGGGAGTGAGTTTTGTGCCAAAATGAGTTTGTATACCAAATTTCATTAAAATCGGAGGGGGTCGGGTGCAACTCACCACCTGATTTGTCAGAGAATGCACCATATATATATATATATATATATATATATATATATATATATATTGATATATTTATATATATATCTTTATCAATTTTATATATTATAATATTATTATATAATATATATATATATATATATATTATATATATATTATATATATATATATATATATATATATATATGCAGTAGGTAGGCATCGTTACTCAAAAAGTAGTTCCGTTATCGTTACTCCGTTACTCTGAAAAAAAGTAGTCCGTTATCGTTATTCTTTCTTTGAAAAGAAAAGTAATGAAGCGCCGTTACTCCGTTACTTTTAGCTTTGACTATGACATTAATTATGGTATCTTAACTAATTTATTTGGTTTGTGTATATTAAAATTTCAACATTATCATTATTAAAAAAAACCATACCTAATGTAGACCCGCGGCACTCAAGACTTAGTCCCTTTACCAACGATTTAAATTTAATTAAACCAGCCACCTTCCTGCCATTAACAACTTTCCTACTACACTCTGCATCATCCGTTCCCTTTTCATCCAACATATATCCTAATTATTTAAACTCAGACCACTTGTTCCAGCTGCTCACCATCTAACATAACTACACGAGGACTGTCCTCACTCACAAACTATAACTTACTCTTAATCTACGTTTACTTTCAAATCTCTCCTTTTACACACCCTGCCAAATCTCTCTACCATCCTCTCAAACTCTTTAGATTCGCCACACAAAACCAAATCATCCTCATCTAATAGTACGCACCCTCCACTCTCTTCATTCTCCATCATTCTAACACCATCCTCTGCAACCAACACCTGTTATTCTTTCATAATCCTATCCATATACAAACTGAATAACTAAGAAGACATAGTACATGCCTTGCCTCATTCGCTATTAATTATAAAAACAATCGCTATTTCAAACTCCATCTATTACTTTACACAGCTTCACTATCGCAATACATACTTATTACCACATAAGCTTACACCAAAAACCATATATTCAATAACCCCTGTCATAAAGCTCAACTTAAATAAAAATTTTATTGGGACAGATTAAATATTTGGTTCGGGCTGAGCCCAATTCCCCCCCCCCTAAAAATGGACATAAAATTCGGAATTTTCAGCCGTTTTGACCCTATAAACACCAAATTGTAGCCTTTTTTAGGTGTTTTTCCTTGTGTCTATAGTCATTTTTTCAGAATTTTCAATTTTTCAAAACTCATGTTTTTGACATTTTTACTATCAACTTCCAGAATTTTTTTTCGAAATGACTTCAAACTTGAAATATGCATAGATGGGTCCATTACCTAAAAAAGTCACGTCGTACTTTTTTGATTTTTTTAATTTTGTGCCCAGCAATGTCCAATTTCAAAACCTATTTTTTTGGAGGTTTTGAAATGAAAAATTGCGATAATTTTTTTTCTGTTCGTGCAAAGTGGATGATATTTTCAGAGCATATGTAGTCGGGGAGTTGCACATTTTTTACTTAGATAATTTCTTTGTACATGCATTAGTTTTAGATTTTTTCTTGGAACAATTTTTAAAAAAAAAAAAAAATTTGAAATTTTTAAAAAATTTTCTTTCGACTATACAAAATATTATCTACGTAAGAAAGATGTATCTTGGCCGACTGTACAAGCCCTGAAAATTTGATGTTGATCGAATGAGTAGGAAAAAAAATCTCAATATTTCACTTTTCCAAAATTTGAATTTTTGGAAAAGTGAAATATTGATATTTTTTTTCTACCAATCCGATCAACATAAAATTTTCAGGACTTGTAAAGCAAGGCAAGATACATCTTTTTTACTTAGATAGTATTTTTGTATAGTCAAAAAAAATTTTTTTTTTAAATTTCCCAAAACATTTTTTGGGAAAATTTGTTCCAGTGGAACAAATCCAAAACTACTGTATATACAAAGAAACTATCTAAGCAAAAAATGTGCATCTCCCCCGACTACATATGCCCTGAAAATTTCATCCACTTCGCACGAACAGAAAAAAATTATCGCAATTTTTCATTTCAAAAAAACCAAAAAAAAAGTGGGTTTTGAAATTGGACATTGCTGAGCACAAAATTCAAAAAAATCGCCGGCCCCAGCCCCGGCCAAAAATCAGGAAAAACCGGGTTTTCTACCGGGGTTAACTTAAATTTACACTAAATAATAGAGGTTAAATCAAACAAAATAAAAAAATATTTTAATTCCATTACTCCTTTGTATATAAATTGAATGCAAAATAAATAATGGATACTAAATAAATCAATTTTTTTTGTATTTTACTAATGACTTTCAAATTAAAATTGAGGCCAAATTAGAATTTTTCCGAGTTTTTAACATAAAAATATTCGAAATTTGATATTTCAAACGAATTCAAATAATAATAAAATAATATTGTAAAAATATTAAATGTATTTATTTATTTAAAAGTAAATATCTTCAAGGAAATCAAATATTTCCCAAAATCTCTTTTTCAAAATTATTATTAATTGAATTAATTATATATATAGTAATATAATATATATATATATAATAATAATATATATATATATTATATATATATATATATATATATATAAAATATATATATATATAGTATATATATATATAATGTGGGTGTATTTATTCTCATAGTGTGTTATGTTCTTGTTAACTGGCATGGCCATAGCTGTGAGAACCAATGCAGATGGGTCTTTTGTGTGAACCCTTCGACCCCCAGCACGTGTATGTGCATTTGTTATGCATTCGTGCGAATTAGCTTTACACATGCACTTTCTTTCAACTCTCTTTCTTTCCCCCATTCTTTCAATAATTTTCCTTCTTTCAACCACCCTCTTTATCAAGACATCCCTTAACTACTTCATTTCCCTGTGTGTGGGGGAGAAAGAAATTGCCCACATGTCATGTCCTGCGTGTTCGTAGGAGCCGACTAAGGACGGTGATAGTGGGTTGGCTGCCCTACTTTTACCATCTATTTCTTGCCAGGAATGCTAAGCAGGCCTCGGAGGAAGTCGTGATCGCCGTAAGCCACCTTCTATCTTTCGGCGAAACTGTATGAATCGTTTGGGTACATGGAATGTCAGAGGAATAAAGGTTGAGGAGAAGAGGAGAGAGGTGATGGATGTATTAGAAAGGGCAAATTATTGATTTGCTCGCTGTGACTGAAACAAAGATGAAAGGAAAAGGTGAAATTAAAAGGTGGTGTGATGTGAAATGTGTGCGTGCTGGTGTGGAAGGAATGAGAGAGGAAGAGAAGAGTTGCAATTTTGATGAGTGACCTTGTGGTATGAAGCTATGGTAGACTTTGATTGTGTGGAGTTTTAGAATTCTAATGGTTAAATTTTAAATTTGAAAAGGTCAAGGTATGTTGTGGTGTGACGTATGGTCCATCTGGGGGAAACGGTTAAAGAGAGTCGATTTTATGGGATAATCTGAATGATGTTCTGAATGGGGTGAGAGCTTCAGATTTATAGTTTTGGGGGACCTGAATGGTGGATAGGTGATCAAAAAAGGGATGATAAAACATTATAACAGTCGGATCTTTCGTGAGAATGCTGGGAGAAAATGAAATGGTAAGGAAGGTGATGATTTCTGTGAGGGAGAGAGGTATGTGTGTTAAGTAATACTTCTCTATAAACACAAGAAGTATTCATAAGTATCCTAGAGTTGATGTAGGTAGAGATGATATCGAAGAGTGAAAAGAATGATTGATTTAGTGTTGGTGAAGAAAGGAGATTTTGAAGTATGTGTTGGATGTTTAAATCAGTTTAGGGGTTTAGGAATGGGATTATCGGATTATTATGTTGTTCTATGTAAAATTAAGGTAGTGGGGGCTTGGATGGAGAGGAAGGTGATAACGAAAGGAAGTAGGTAAAAATTAAAGAAGTGAGAAGTTAAGTGAGCAAGATAATAAGGATCAAGTAGTTAAGAGCGGCTGCTAGTTAAAACGGTGAAATGGGAACAAGTTGATACTGAGCAAATTGGCGGCAATGAAGGAAGCAATTGTTAGTAGTGCAAAAGAAGTATGTGTGGATGTGCTAAAGTAGGAGTAAGAATGTTAACAGTGAATGTTGGAATGAAGAGGATGCAAGCGGTTAAGAGTAAAAAAGAAGCGTGGTTGAATGTACTAATAAAGGCAAATGATGAAGACTGCAAAAGAAAGATGGCTTTGGAATTACATAAAGGAGGAAAAAGAAATACCTAAAAGGTGTATTCGTAGGAGAAAACAAGAGGTAAAATGAACAGTTTGGAAGGAGGGCGATGGATGGGGACTTAAAAGGGAATAGGAAGCTCTTCTGGAAGGAAGCGCGAAAGGTTAAGAAGTAGAATAAAAGTCGCTTAGGAATAATGAATAGGGATGGTGGGCTTTCTTGAACTGATGAACGTAGGTGTGAGAGAGTGTGGAATGAACAGCTTCGAGAATCTGCACAATATTAACCAGTAATGAAGAGTGATAGTGAATGTGTGTGGGTTGATGGTGCAAGAAGGGATAGGTATTTTGGGGATGATTATTTAGTTTAAGGAGGAGGTAATGGTTAGAGTGAAAAAGTTGAAGAATGGTAAATCTGCAGGTATAGATGAAATTACTGTGAAATGAATCAAGAAACGGAGGCGAGATGGTGATGATTGGATTTGGAAGTTTGTGAATAAAGAGTTCTATAGAGGTATAGCTCAAGGGATTGGAGGAGGCGGTAATAGCTACCCTTTTATAAGGGTTAAGGGAGAAAGGGAACTGTAGAAATTATAGGGAATAAAGTTTACTGAGGTTGTAGGGAAGGTATAGCTGGATTTTGGTCGAAAAAGAGTGCGTCGAGTGACTGAAAGGACTGATTGGTGAAGAAACAAGGTGCGTTTAGGAGTGGTAGAGGATGTGTGGATCAAATCTTTACATTGAAACAATGATTGAGAAAAATGAGGGAGAAGAAGAATGAAATTGATGATTAGTTTTATGCATTTGCAACAGGCGTATGATAGAGTTAATAGGGGAAGCTTTATGTGGCAGCTGTTAGTGATATATGGTGTTGGTGGTAGGCTTCGAATGGAAATCAAAAGTATGTATGACATAGTGAAGCGTGTGTAAGAATAAATGTGTCAATGGTGATTGGTTTAGTAATAGCGGAGTGAGGAAGGGTTGTGTTATGTCTCCTTGGTTATTCAATTTGTATATGATGGGTTATGAAAGGAATTTAGGGTGGGGATGGCAGGGAAATGGTGGTTTAGAATGGGTGGAGAATGGAGTTGAGTTGAGAGGGTGCCCTACTATTATATGCGGATTGATTTGGTTCTGTGTGGCGAATCTGAAGAGAGTTTAAGAGGATTGATAGAGGATTTGCAGGGGTGGGTGTAAAAGGAGGGCTGAAAGTTAAACGTGGATAAGAGAAGGTATGGTTGGAGTGAGGACACTTCCTCAGTGTGAAGTTATGTATAGATGCGAGTGAGGCAAGCTAGAACAAGTGTCTGAGTTTTAATATTTAGGGTATATGTTGGATGAGAAGGGAACGGACGACGCAGAGTGTGATAGGAAAGTTGTGAATGGCAGGAAGCGTGGCTGGTGCAATTAAATCGTTGCTGATGTAAAGGGACCTAAGTCTTGAGTGTCGCTAGGGTCTTACTCGAGGGTATGTTGTTACCTGTGTTATTGTATGGTAGTGAGACTATGGCCTGATAAGAAGTATAGATCTTAAAGTTCCAATGTGTTCAGATGGACCAATTTAGGGGGTGCTAAGGGTGAGAAGAATGATAAAAGATATGATACAAACTTAGGTGGGAGGGATGTGGTAGTGTAGGTATAGGATTTTTTTTATGATATGTCTCATAATTACCGTTTTTTGTTATTTTTTTTAGGGTGCTCTAGAACGTCCACAACACGGATTTTACATGGATTTCAGTTGGAAAGTTTTATTTGATTGTGAATTAATTTAATTTCTTTATCATTAAATTTATTATAGTATTATTATATTATTTATTCAATATATATTATTATTATTATATGAGATATGTTTATTTATTATATTCATTATTTCTAGTTAAAAGTTTTTAGCGAAAAAGAGGACAATAGACTTTTTATATAAGTTTCGAATTTTTTTTGGATTTCTTTTAAAAGCGTCAAGAACGAAAGTCGACGCTTCACTTTTTCTACGACTTACGTGTGACAGGTAATTATATACATTATTTACTATTATTATTATTATTATTATTATCATTATTTATTATTTCTATATTATAATTTTTTATGGTTATTTATTATTAATTTTATGATTGATTGATGGGTTAATGTTTTTTAGTTTGAGTCTGGATTCGCTTGGTGAAGCTCTAGAAGTTCTGAAGTTCCTTTTTGTTCAGCGGCCGATGTACGAGGGTTCAGTGACTGATTCTCATTCTGATTGGTTGAGGTAAGTGTGAATGTTGTTGTTGATTGACTTTTTTGATGAATGCTGGACTTGGTTATAAAAAGTTGTTTTTATCTTTTAGTCTGAATTTGCGAATTGGTGCGTTGCTGTTGGGATTCGTCGGCTTTTAGAGAAAAGAAAAAAAACTGGGTCAACCACCCAGGTAAGCACCTTGCTTTGGTGGGGTTATATTTTTTATTATATTTTTTTCATTTACTTATTTAATATTTTAATTCACTATAATTATTAGTTATTAAAGGCATTTTTTCTGTTATTTAATTTATGAAATTCATTTACAATATAATTCATTTTTGTAATATAGTCATTAATTTAATTCATATCTATTCCCATATATCATTATTATTATTCATTTATTATTATTATTCATGATTATCTATATATTTTTTTTTGATTGCTATAAATGCGATGTTTTTATTACTCCGCAGTTTTTTTTTGGATCTTGTTTGAAGCAAGCGAAAATCGGAACACACACAACTTTGACAGTTAAGAGGAAAGAGATAAGAGGAAAAGAGTGAGTTAGAAGTACCGGTAAAGGAATTCCAGAAAAGATAGAAAGAGGATTCTTAGAGATTTGTATGGAAAGGAGAATTTAGAAGGAGTAATTTTGGAGAACTGTGAGGATAATTGTCGAAAGAAACTTGATTGATTTAAGGAGGAGTATCAGTGGAAAACTGAAACACAGTGAATGAGATAAGAGAATTAGAAAAGAAATTAATACGAAAATTAAAGGACTAATAAAGATAGATTTTGGAGAATTAAGAAGGAGTAGAATTGGAGAACCGCATTGGATATTTTTAGTATTAAGAAAATATATTTTAGGTTTACGGTTTTTCTAGATTTAAGGTTTTGTTTGGAAGTCAGTGAATATTCAGGTATTCTTGCATTATTATATTTTTGAATTCGGGTTGCGGTGTCGGCTTTTACTTGTGGTGAGGGTGCTTACACTAGCGGTTCACCTTGCCGTGGTGTTTTCTTTAATAAATGTGTGATTGCTTCGTGTGTTTTGGTTGCTTATATAATTATATTATATTTATATATATATATATATTAATATATATATATATATATATATATATATATATATATATATTATATATATATATATATATATATTATATATTTATTATATATATATATATATATTATATATATATATATAATATCATTAATATATTTATATATATATATATATCATTATATATATATATATATATATATATATAACAATATATATATATGATGGGCCGATTTAATCGTCCATCGTCATCGGCAAATTTCGCCGATTATTTGAACAAATATTAAGATTTTGGATAATATTAAAACTCAATAATATATATATAATATATATATAATGATATATATATATATATATATATATATATATATATTATTATATATATATATATATATTATATATATATATATATATATATATATATATATATATATATATATATTATAGATGGACAATCTTAGGAGCATGCTCGGTGTGAAAAGAATTAATAAAATGAAGGAATGAACGTTTTAGAGAGTTGTGTGATGTGAAGAAAGGGGTAATGAGAGAATAAGAAAGTATGTTGAGATGGTTTGGTCATGTGGAAAGGATGAATGATAGTCGGTGTTTAAGCAGATGTATAGTGGCGAGTGTGTTGAAAACCGACCGGCTGGGAGACCGAAGAGAAAGTGGATCGAGTCGGTGAACGAATGTCTGAAGGAGAGAAATGTGAGTTTGGCAGAGGCGAGAATAAAGGTGCATGATAGGAGAGAATGGCGGGGTTTTGTATGGGGGCATGGTTGTGGCCCACCTGGCCGGGGACGAACCTTACATTGAGCGATTACCATGTGAGGGCCTCGCGGTCCCATGAATGCTCTAGGGTGGATTTTCTGTCCTGTGAGAGCTCTCCCTAATTATGGTAACAGAGGGGGGGTAAGCGCTGGCTTTCCTTTCGACGTCTTGTCATGTTCTCCTACTGCTTTTCTTTTCCGAATGCTTGTACAGCACCTTATCCCCAATCTTGGGGCAAAGAGGAAGGTGAAGAAAGAAAGAAAGAATATATATGGTGATTGGTTTAGGATTAATAGCGGAGTAAGACAGGGTTGTGTTATGTCTCCTTGGTTATTCAATTTGTAATGGATGGGGTTATGAAAGAATTCGGGGTGGGGATCGGCAGGAAATGGTGTTAGAATGGTGGAGAATGGAGATGAGTGGAGGGTGCCCTACCTATATATCGGATGATTTCGGTTCTGTGTGCGAATCTGAAGAGAGTTTGAGAGGATTGGTAGATGAATTTGGCAGGGTGTGTAAAAGGAGGGCTTTTGAAAGTAAACGTGGATAAGAGAAGGTTCTGGTTTTTGTTGAATGAGGACACTCCTCAGTGTGAAGTTATGTTAGATGGTGGAGCAGCTAGAACAAGTGTTGAGTTTAAATATTTAGGGTATATGTTGGATGAGAAGGGAACGGACGATGCAGAGGTGTAGTAGGAAAGTTGTGAATGGCAGGAGGCTGGCTGGTGCAAATTAAATCGTTGTGAATGAAAAGGGATAAGCTTGAGTGTTGCAGGGTCTTCATGAGGTATGTTGTTACCTGTGTTATTGTATGGTAGTTGAGACTATGGTCTGGAATAAGAAGTATAGATCTAAAGTTCAATGTGTCAGATGGACAATCTTAGGGGGTTGCTAGGTGTGAGAAGAATTGATAAAGAGAGGAATGGACGTATTAGAGAGATTGTGTGGTGTGAAAAATGGGGTAAATGAGAGAATAAATGAAGATGAGAATGTTTGGTCATGTGGAAAGGAATGAGTGATAGTCGTTGGTTAAGCGTGTTAATTTTGAGTGTGTTGGGAAACCGACCGGCAGGGAGACCGAAGAAAAGTGGATTGAGTCATTAACATGTTTGAAGGAGAGAATGTGAGTTTGGCAGAGCCGAGAAGAAAGGTGCATGATAGGAGAAGAATGGCGGGGTTTTGTATGGGGCATGGTTGTGGCCCACCTGGGCCAGGGGATGAACCCTACATTGACGATTTCCATCAGGAGGTACGTCGCGGGTCCCATGATGCCTAGGGTGGATTTTCTGTCTGTGACGAGCTCTCACTAATTAAAGGTACAGAGGGGGCGTAAGCTGGGCTTTCTTTTTCGACGTTTGTCATGTTCTCCTACTGCTTTTCTCTTTTCCGAATGCTTGTACAGCACTTACCCCAATGCTTGGGGCAAGAGAACGGTGAAGAAAGAAAGAAAGAATATATATATATATATAATATATATATAATATATATATATATTATTATATATTTAAATATATTAATATATATATATAATATATTATATATATATAATATTATATATATATATATATATATAATAAATATTATAGTGTGGTAATTCTTATCGTGGTGAGTGTTTTTGCGTTGATTTTTTCCCTGATTTATATAATTTTATTGTGTTTATTTATTATTATTAGTTTGTTATTTGTCATACATGTTTTTTTCTTATATCACCAGGACCCACGATTATTTGAGTAATTTGTTATTGTGAGCCTTCAAAACTAAACGACAAATTATATACAGGTGGTTTATTTGTGGAGTGTCGCGTGGAGAAATTGTAGAATTAGTAGGTTAAAGGTTCGATTGTATCATTATGTTACTTTAGGAGATTGAAGGTATGTGTGATGTAAGATTAATAACTTTCTATAAACATAGGTGTATTCATAAGTATATCACAAGATTGTATTTGGTGTAGGTTGAGAGATGGTTAATTGAAAGTGATAAAATTATGATTGATTCTTTTGTGTATGTTGAAGTATGTGTTGGATGGTTAAACTCAGTGAGGGGGTTAAGGTAATATAGTTGAGAATTATCGGATACTATTATGTTGTTTATTAATGTAAATTATTATTTTAAGTGGAGGCTTGGTTTATAGATAAGAGGAAGAGCGAATAAGGAAGGTTATGATGGGATATGAACTTTAACAGTGAGAAGTTATAAGTTGAATCAAGGTTAATTATAGTAGATAAGTTATATTTAAGATAACTCATTATTTCAACGTAATTAATAGTTCACGTTTGAAATGCTGAGGGTAGTGGGGGGGGGGGTATGACAAGTTGAAACTGATCAATATAATCTGGGTAGCTTAAAAATATGAAGGAACAGTTTTGTTAGCAGTCTCAATATAGGAAAGTCATGTTGGATTGATGTAAATATAGGAAGAGAATGTTTAACAGTGAGTGGTGTGAATAGAAGAGGATGATGCGAAGCGGTTAAAAAGTTAGATAAAGAAGGGCAGATGGCATTGAATGTAATTTTGGAAGAAGCCCAATGCATGAGTTCAACATAGAGAAAGAATAGATTATATGTTGACTATTGAGTTAAAAGGAAGAAAATAATAGAATAAGCTAGATTAGGATATGACATGCTCGAACGGAAATTAAGAGGTACAAATGAACAGTTCTGAACGAGTGAATGACGATTGGTGAGTTAAATGCATACGACAAGAACAGTAATTTACTCTAAAGTGTGTTAGTGCATTGATATTGACTTACACATAGAAGGCTATTGACACATGTCTTATCTGATTCAGAGAATGGATGTGTGGAGACATGCATTAGCGGAATAGGAAGCTCTTGTGGAAGGAAGCGCGAAGATTAATAATGAGAATAAGGGGAATTCTCGCCTTAAATGAATGCAATAGCGGGAGTGGGTCGTCCTTCTTGGATCACTTTGCTAAGCTTCACTTGCAATTTCTATGGATAATTTACTCATGATTTTCGGATGAACATCTTGCTTGTGGATGATGTGTGTGGATTAAGAAATATTCTGGACTTCGCGGATAATAACATGGAGCAGGAATTATCTATTATTCTAGCGCTTGATTAAAATTTAGAAGAGAAGGATAGGTAAAATGTAAAGATGGAATTTTGGTTCTGTGTTGTGAGTTTAGATGGGGTTCTCGATGGGTAGACAGGAATTTGTATTTCTCTAGTGGGGATAGTAGGATTCTATAGTAAGCGAGACGGCAAGATATTTTAGATCAATTTTGAGAGTAAGATGAACGCACAATTGTATGTATATTGGATTACTTGCAGTTTAGATTGAGAGTGTAGATCTGAGGGAGTTAGAGATGCATCAAGTATTAACGGAGGTGAGAGGGTTGTTGGTATATTGACATTGGATTGAGAAATATTGTTGCTATAAATTGAAAGCAGTTATATTGGGATATAATTTAAATTTAAATATATTTATAGTTCCATTAGTTACGTTGAGCATTTATTGGTATCTTTCTTAGTATGGAGGAGAGCTAGGGTAATTTACGTCTAAATATACTCCAGGTAAGGTAATTTGTATTCCTTCACTAATAAGGTCGTAGGGAGACTTGGGTCAAACTTGGGATATGTGAGGTGTTTACTAAATTATCGGGGAAGTTATCGCTCTTATTGCGCGTGGTATACTTGTGTGTAAGGGTAAGGGTAATATTAATGCGTGTGAAGCTCATTTAGAAGTGTAATGGTTGTAGTTACGGTCAAGAGTAGCATATTCGAGGTTCTCGCACTGATGTACTTGTGTTAATTGAAAGAACAACTTGTGTTGTGTTTGTTACGCGAAGTGGTAGATGAGAAGTATTTGGATCAACAATCTTTACATTTATTTGAACATAATGATTGAGAAAATTACGTTGTTGTGATAAGAAGATAGCATAAGATTTGTTGTTGTGTTTTATTGGATCTCGCGCTTAACCGGAGTAAGTAGTATAGCACTTAAGATTTGAGAGTGAAGGGCATATGATGGAACTTGTTTAATTGTGATGATATGGTCCCAAAGATTAGTTGATGGTTGTGAGATTTATTGGCTTTCGGCTCTACTTAGAGTGGATAGGGTCAAACGTATGATGACCTAGTATTTAGATGTAAAGCATGTGTAAAGATAAGATTGGTGTTCTTGTTGTTTTCAGAGTGATTGGTTTAATTATTAAATATTAGTACGATACGTAGATTAGCTCTATTGGTTGATATATGCTCAGTTATCCAGTTCTGTCTCTTGGTTATTCACCCTTTGTGCCTCCTGATTATTTATAGTGGATTTGAGGCTTTGACGAGGAGAGAATGGTGGCATATCGTTTGGGAGTTGACGACATAGCGCTACGCGAACGTGGGTTTGGCTAATGTTAATAAGTGTACTTGCAGGGGTAGTATTGGGAAAGAGAACTGTGAAAGTAAGTACGTGAGGTGTTGAACTTACTTTCTGAATCTCATTTTATCGGTATTACGGATCGAGATTTTTTCGGTTCTCATGTCTTGCTGTGTTTGATAGTTAATATAACATATGTTTTATGTATATGGATCGTGTTATTTGAGTATCTCATTGTATTATGAGAATGATAGTAATAAGGCGAAGACGTTTATTATAGAGGAAGTAACCCTTAAGTAAGAGTCATTAAGGTGTTTTAATTGGTTGTTGTATCGTAGTGGGATACGTCCTCGTTGGTGGAAGATTATGTTCGAGGATGAGTGTGAAGCACTGGATAGGAACTTAGTTGTTCTTGAGTTTTATTATATTGTTATTGGTGGAGTTAATAGTTATTGTTGAAAAGTGAACGGATGATGCACTTGATTCGTTGAAAGTTTGGGATGTGGTTTGAGATTAGGTTGGTCTATAGTGTGCATTCACTTTAAAGTATCTCGTCTGAGGTGATTGTAATGCTATTAAGAACTACGATATATAGATAAGCTTGTAAGGTTGCGATTATTTATTAGGCTTATACTTTACATGAAAGGTGAGTGTATTGTTACCTGTTTTAATATTCGTATACGTATACTATTAGGAATACTTAGTGTCTTGGTATAATCCTCTTCATTTCAGCAAGTAGGCTTAGGTAAGAATTTTTATAAAGTCTTCATATAGATATGTAATTTAGTATTAGACATGTTTACTATTAGGTGCTCGCCTCGTATAGTGTTTGGTTATGATGAGATAGAAATTAGAATAAAGACTGATTAGAATCGAACAGTATATTTAGCAGGTTGTGTGTGGTGTTACGCAGTTGTCACTCTGGATGCACATCTGCAAGCATAGAGATACAGCAGCGAATGAGCAAAGTACTAGATATATGAGATGTGTCTTTTTGTGGGTCCATTCGTTGGACAAGATCGTATTTAGATTAGTTATACCGTTGATATTATTTGGTATCTGCGGTGAAATAGTATTTAAGTGTGTAGTTTAGATGTTGGTGAATTACTGACCGTGATATATATATATCTTAGGGTTAGACTTGAAGATAAAGTGGATTGAGTCAGTATTTAATAGGATGACCTGGAGGTGATGAAATGTGAGTTTGAGCGAGGCGGAAGTAAAGGTTAGCATAATATTGAATAGTGATTAATGGCAGTTAGTTTATTATGTGTAGTGGGTGTTATACTGGTTGTGGCCTTATCAATCACTAGGCTACAGTAGGGATATGAAACCTCTCTTAATTGACTTGAATTATTCATTTAGTGAAGGGTCCGTTACGTTCGGTCCCTTAGTATAGATAATTAATTCTCGACTATTTATAATAATTCCTTCTTCTTTATTGGCATTCATCTCCTCCGGTATTGTCTCTCGCCTCTGCCAAACTATCCAGTTCCTAAATCGTGCTTGGCTCTCTATATGTTGCTCGATTCGGGCTCTTCTCTATACTCCTCACGATCATCCTTACTAAACATTTATCTTATGTGCATACATCATCTCCCAGCCGTTGATTCCACTTAACTTATTATATCTTACTATACTTCACTCCAGCTATTTCATCCTTACGACATTATCATCTCCATAATTACTTTCCCATGACCAATTCCACACACATCCTCACACATACTTTTCTTCTATGATCTCACATATCTACTATAAGGTTACCCTCTATCTTCACACCACGCAACTTTCTACTCCTAATACCGTTCATCCTAATTACGGTCTATTCATTTTTCAATTCCTCTCTCTTATTGGCTCGTGGTGTGAAGAATAAACACAAACTTTGGCCTAGACATTCTTGGTGTGTTAGTCGACTCATGTGGTTCACTAGTAAGAATGCTCAGTACCTATACTCTCATTGGCAGACATGGGTGTGATAGCTGCTGATTAAGTCTGAGTAATTGGCATTGCCCACAGGTACACACACTACCTCACTATCTCTCTGCTCCGCGAATTGCGCATAATCTAGCGCACCAATTCGTAGCGTGTGTAAGTACGGTGTAGCATTCGCCCCAGATCGATGGTTACGTGTGCATTTGCATAGCCACTTTTTCTTTCGCGGATATCGCGACAAAGTTTATCTTATCTAGCTAAGGTAACATGGAACGTCAGCATAGGGTCATACACATTGTCTCGATGTTATAGATGGCAGAGTATATAGGTTGATCGATTGTATTTAGAATAAGAAGTGTGTATAAATTTCCTTTGAGACTATTCTTTTGTCAGTGCTCCTCGCATGACATTCTAGAGGTAGTAACACAGGATTGGAAGTGCTCCTGTAACGTGAACAATCCATTGGTGAGACTTGTATCGTTTTAATTGTGTTTTTAGTCGTTTGAATATTCATGAACTGTGAATTCGATGATGTTAGCGATTAGCGAAAAGTCGTCATTTCAAACTACTTCTTTGATAGATTCGCAGCTCGAAGACTCGATACCAGAAGGATAGCTAGCGCTCATATAACATTTTGTAGGTGGTGTGTAGATGAATTAGAAGTCTGAGCAACGTTCTCCAATACTTACTCTTACACGGTGTTTTTGAAAAGTGCTTCAACATAGCAGTTGTGGCTCTGCGACATATATGGGTTCATTTCTGATACTGGTGTCTTAATTGATTCCTGGCAAAGAGATACCAATTATATCTTCACCTAGTGGTATATCGTGCAATGATTCGTCTGTGTTCTGAGTGTGAATACTGGAGCGTGACGAGTGGGATTTCATACGTATTATTTCCTTCATTTGCTCGCAAGATATATAATATCTGCCACTTCCTTGAACGAATCTTTTCTCATCTATATTTTACAGTTTTCACCCACATTTATACCTCACTGGGCAGAGTCCTTTTACAGCGCAGGGGGTGTATGTAACGATATACATAAAAGGTTTACCCTTCTATCGCAATATTTACAACGCTACAGAATAAGTACTGCCTATCTATGGCAGGCCTATTAACACGAGGGACGCACAATTACATTCAACCTTACAAATATATGAACAGATGAAGAGAAACTTCCATCCAGAACTCCATGTATGAGTGGCGGCGATAGTAATGAAGCACAAAGTCGTAATCTAATAGCAATGGAGTTACAGATTAATTTCCAGACGATACTATATACCACTCTTTCTAGCACGCATTAGCAGCACCCCTTCTAGTGCTTACGAGGATTGCAGTCGTAAAGGTGGTTGAGTGTAAAGCGAGTGATAAGTTCCCGTCGAAGCACTCTTCGATAATGGCCGATAGGGTACCCATACTTATGTGTCAAGTTAATATTATAAAGACAGACTCATCCCAACATCGCGCCGAACGTGTGATTACTGCATGTCAAGTTTGCATTTGAAAAGCGCTTTATAGACAGCATGCTCTCTATAAGCTTTTTGCTGTGTGCCTCCAGAACAGAGCCTCTCCGTTACCAATTCATGGCCGGGTTCTTTGCACATCCCGTAGCTCCCCAAACCAGATTATGAGAGCGTTACTCCATTACAGACCAAGAACGTGTATAGTACGCCACTTGTAATTATGAGCTTCGAGCAACTGAGTAACTTTCTTCTGGAATATAATGTCCTCCAGTCCTACTAAGACTCAATAAACCACCTTCCCTTTATTCTATTAGTGTGTGGTGTGCTCTTTTTCGTGCCCCTATCAATACGCTAGTGATGTGAGGTTCCAAGATCTTCAATATTAATTCTCTTTTTTTGTGTGAAACGGTCAGGATTTAGATGTCAAAGGAGAGACGATAGCAGATATTCGCGTCTTTTAGAGGATTAGTACCAGTTTGTAAGGTGCTCTCTATCAGAGTGCGAGTATTGTAGAGGTTTAAAAATGAATTCACTGGTTGGTAGGATACGATCTTCTACTCTCTAATTTATATAGAATACTGAGAAGTTCAAAGAGACTAAGAACGATATACGAAAGATTAAGACCTTAGAGGCAATTTCTAGAAGTAAAAAGAGGAACAGACTGAAATGAGTTGAAAGAGGTCGAGTCTCGTATAATGTGACGTGGATGAGTTGCTCGTGAGGCAATCGATTTATGAAAAGTGGACACTAGAGATATACAGTAGCATAACACACACAGGAACTACCTCTAAACACATACTCATAGTGTAAGATTATTAATCGATCTGCGCTCTCAGCAGCTTATTGAGCGATTTTGAAACATGCTATAAATATTATGTACGTGTGCGCACGATACACTCTCTAACAGCGAGGGGAACTTGTGCGTGAGCAGCAGAGACTGCAGGCCACTCACTTCGCAAATGTTTGAACATTGCAATTAGCCCCCATCGCAAGTTCTTCCCACTCTCATCACGTTATCTTAAGGGTAAGTGGAAACACCATAATATCGGTTGTTTATCACTAAGAACAGTATTAAATTCGCTTCTCAGTGTGTAGGACTCATAATCGGATGACTAATACCGTCTTAGCACGATTCGGAAAGAAGGACAATGAAGTTAGATGATCACAATAGTGAAGTGAAGTTCTGAGAAAGGTAGTTTCAAAAGAGCTACCTTCTAAGGTTGACTACCCAATGGCACTCCCGTCTAATAGGGCGAAGTCGTTTAGACAGAGTGTGTGTTTAATACTTCGTGATGGGCACGCATCCACATCATTAAGTGTAGGGCAAAGGTGCGGAGTAGCTGATAATATATGGAGGAAGAGTGGTTGAATGACATTGGCGGGGTTGTGTTTCTGGGCAACATAGCAAGGAAGTACATCACTTCCTCGACTTCGGGAGGTAGAGCATTCGAACGGCGGCACATCCCGTCTTGCTAACTTTGTTCATAGATTTTCTAGGTGTCCCCGTGCACCGAAGGTAAAATTGTCAGCCTAGGGCATAAGCTAATCATTACATGCCTCTTTTGAGAGGGAGAGGAAGAGGAATGTTCAGAATCGTGCACAGGTTGATTATGGGTGAAAGAGGGGAGGCCCGAAGGTATTGGCCTTTTTCAATTGGAAATTAGCAACAAAACCACAGACAATTTAAGCAGGAGGAAGGCAGATTTACAGAAGTTGTTAGAGATATTTTGAGAACCAGACAAGATGTTTGAGTTAGACACAAGGGGAATCTGGCACTATTGATTGAAGTTAGATTGACAGTCTGTGAAGATATTCACTACTCTTCACTCGCAAACTAAACTGTTTTCCTTCCCAATAAAAATTAGCAGAGTGAAAGAGACCTGGAGCAAACTGAGCCAGAGCTGTACCTCTCGTTTAGCGAGGTCTTAGTCGCGTTGATGTGCCAGATACTGGCTCATCCTGATTTGAACATGCGATTTATGAGGAGAAAAGATTTTAGATTGAAGAAAAGCAATGAACCTGCTCATCCCATCAACAATTTACAGTTCTCTTTATCTTTTAATCTTATGAGCATTGCACATCCATCTCACGTACTGAGGTAGCCATAGCTGGTGAGTGATGCTCTGCAAAGCATTGAAACCTTACAATTAAAGTCTCTGGTCACACATTATTTGAATGAAGTGAGCGTTGAGTGAACAACACGAGTGGCTCCTATAAGAAATGTAGAGAACTCTCTCTAAGATATACCTGCAGACCACAAAACATCGTTCATCTCTCATTCTTTTCTAACTACTAAGTTTAATCATAAATTTATCTTTTATTGAGAATCACGATGGTGCGCTTTAATCATTATTTATCTAATTTGGAATTCTTATTCATTTATGTTATTATTATTAATTAATTATAATATATATAATATTATTATATATAAAAAATAAATAATTGTAAAATGAAAATTATTAGAGAATTAAAAGATAACTTAAGGTGAATCAATAATCTCTCTGATCGATTTAAATATTTTTGCACGTAGGGGCCCTTACAAAGCGCCGTCTATCCAGCTTTTATATATTATATATATATAATTAATTAATAATAAAGGAAATGTGATGCCTATTCTATATTATATTTACTTGGGTTCTCCTTTATTAATATACTTATGGTAATATATTATATTAAAATATTTATCTGTCTCTCTATTTATATTGCCTTAAATAAATTCTTCTAGATAGATACGGTACATATTTAATTCGCTTCAATTGTCACTGTCGAACTCATAAGACCTCTGGTCAATCTTTCACATCTCACCTCCTTAATTCCGTATATTCTGCATGAAATTATATTACAGGAGTTTTAATGTCTACATAAGCTTCTCAATAATAATTTAATAAACATAATAATAATAACATTATCCAATTAAGCACTAATAATTCGAAGTAGATAATGAGGGCTAATACTTTATAATATGTGATAATTTAATATAATTACTTTCAATATTTATATTTTCTATCATATTTAATATATATTAATTAATATTATATATTATAATATTAATATATATTACATTAAAAATACTACTGTATAAATCAATGTATAAATTCTGGACTCTTTACTACCTATCATCATTTCCTGTCAATATATTACCATAATATATATTATACCCCTCTCAGGTGATCAATGTCTCATTTTACTATATCCTGTCTTTATAGGTACATTCCAGGTTCCTAATTAGCTTTTCTGTTATGCGTTCATTCACACTCATCCTCTCAGACAACATATCCCCATATTACAACACTCACTTAATTATCCACGAACCCTCTCTTCTAGGCAAATCTCTACAACAGTCCCTAATCCCTTTATGTCCTATCACAGTGTAAGGAGAAAAATTGCCCACTATCCTACATATCTGGCTAGTCCGTAAGAAAGGTACTAAGACGTCTAGTTAGTGTATGGCTTTCCTACATTACCACCTTATCTTTCACGAGTGAATGCGTTAATGCATGGGCCATACGGAACAGGGTCGGGTGATCGTGGCAGTAGCGGCCTTCGCGCTAAATAGTGCGGCGGAAAAGTATGGAATCGCTATCTGGTACATAGTGAAATGTCTAAGGAGGATCACTGTTTGGAGATGCACGAGAGGAGTAGGAGCATAATATTTAGGAAAATGCGCAAATTTTGATTTTGGGCTCCGCCTCGTGACTGGAAACAAGAATAAGGAAAACGGGTCGTGCGAGAATTCATAATGGGGTGGTTGAATGTTGTTGGTTTAGTGGGTTGTGCGTATGGAAAGGAATGGAAGGGGATATGGGGATTTGCAATTCTCGATTTGAGTGAATTGTGAGAAGCGAGTGCTTTGGTGCAGGGTTTGTGTGGTTGAGTACTAGATCAGTCTCAAAGGTTTTAGTCAATTGAAAAGGTTCAAAATTGTTGTGGGTTTCTAACACAGTAACGATTTCTCTCTGGGAACACTAATGATTGTTTTTGGAGGGGGGAATAGGAAGATCAGCTTCCATATTGTCCATTACTTGCCCTTTTCACAAAGGACTTTATTTTTACAGTAGTCACACATACCATTTCTCACGACGCACAGCCATCATTCAAGGAGGGGGTGTAGTACTCTCCAATGCCTTTCAAGAAGTTTCAGCGCCTCTAAGTGCAAATAGCGCGCCATAGATGGAGCCACGCGTGACGCATGCTTAAAGTGATGAGTTTTAAATTCAGGATCCAATGAATAAGATTTGGAATAGTGTTAACAGGGGGATTAAATTGGATTGTAGAAAAAGAGGATCACGCCAGCAAACTAGCGGGCTTGCTCGAGTTACGAATTGTCAAAATCAAACTCCGTTGCGCAGATACAACATCTATTGGTGCCTACGAAGGTCGTCACGTAAATGGCTGTGGTAACCGTGAGTGATTCAAGTCTCCCTCGAGCACCTTGGCTGCGCGTTACTTATAGCTGAGATTAAAAAAACGCATAAACCAATAGTGACTATCCTGCCATAAGATCTAGAGAGGGTCAATGAAAACTTTTGTGGCTAAGAATAGAGACAGTTTTATAAGAGTCTTCTTTGGTTACACTTCGTCGACTTAACCACTCGGTCAAAAGCCGGCATTCGAGACCTTTTGGTATACGCAGTGTATTGACGAAAAGGAGTAAAGTCGTGTTATATAAACAACAGTAATAGAACACCTTCTTTCCCCCTCAACTTATATATTCTTTTCCGTAAAAAAATGAACGGGGTTTCAGATCGCCGCCTACGAACACGTTATGATGTTAATACATTGTGTGTGTTCTCTTCGTTATTATCGCCTAAGGACTCTTGACTTAATTTTGTCGACGTTCAGGGAGAGACGAGAATTACGAACCTGTTAAAAGTGGAGATTAGGAAAAGTTTTAGAAGGGTATTATTTGGAGAAGGAGTACCATTTTTGTAAATATTTGTGCTTTTAAATGAAATTTGAATTTCACAAAGTTCTTGTATTTTATCTAATCTTGGTAATCTCAGAAGTGAGTAAGTAGATTTGGATATTCGTTAGATTAAGAAGAATGAAGAGTCAAGGTGAGTGGAATACGGTGGAGTGGAATGTCGTATGGGCTGAGTAGAGGATTCATTAATAGAAACTGCAGAATTACCTAAGTGGATTTAAGACAGAACTATAGGAATAGCCAATATGACCAATAAGAAGATACGATGAAAATGCACGCATCTTAACATACATGGTGTTATGGGCCGGCTCTGAAAGAAAGGCTTAGGTGTGTAGATTATGCAGAGTGCGTCGCTAAAAAGGACAGTGCAGGATAACTACAGCACTGGAGAGGGGAGCCTTGGGAGCAGCTTTGAACGTTTGCATACTCGGTGTCAAGATAACTTCATCTGCTCTTCTTTGGGATTATATTGTGTTCTAAATAACCTGATCCTCGTGGTCCTTCTACCCGTATTCCTGTGTAAGAGTCGTGTGCAAAGAAAATACCGCTATCACAAATTGTGTTTTAAGCATATATTAAGGATGTGGTAGAGCAACCTCTTCCTCTACCTTTTCCTCTCTAGTTTAAGAATTGTAGCCTTTCGGTGTTTGCAACGAGATGCCGTACTTGTTCAAGGTCCGATCGGAATTTGATTTTTCCAGAATGATTCTATAGTTTATAGTGTGAAGTGCATGAACGATAAGATATTATTTTTACACCTAAGATTATATACTTCATTCATAGACTAGGCGGTATCGTTTTCAGTTAAGCTGAGCGATATAGGGAGTGTCTTATTACTCCTTTGTGTTTTTTCGTGCAGCAATAGTTGGCACTATTTGTTGAGAGATGAGGCTCCAACACTTGAGGGCACGGGAAAGGGCTAAGTGTATTGGAGATCATTAGCGAATAATAGTTTTCGATCGAGGGGCCCAGAAGAGTTTTCTCCTTTTTTTCCAGTTATGAGAAATTAGAGCAACCAATGATTCGAGCCATCTGAATATAGAGGAGGACCAAAGGCATATTCATTTAACATGAAGTTTTTTACGGAAATATATGGAGAGATTTTTGTGTGCATGTTAGCAGAACCAAAGGAGGTTTGCCAGTGCACTTTCCTTTGATTGAAAAGCCAATGTCGACTTTTTGGGCTCGTTCGAAGAGTTATTCCTGCAGATCGATTTCTTAGCTGATTATGAAGACTTAGCTTAGAGGTGATAGGAGACGAGAATTTTTCCACCTCTCCGCGATTTAGGCACTTGAGAGTCTTCTAGCTGGAATGGCCTAGTAAGAACCAAGCAGAGATTCGATCCATAAGATTAATGTAGAAATGCAAATGACTTTATAACTGTTTAGATAAGAGCCGATAGATTGAGGTGAATGGGTGCACAAAAATTTTCATCGTCTTGAAGATAGCCAATTGAACAGTTGACTCGCAGAGATGTAACCCCATGAACAATTTTCATTCGCTAGAGCTTCACGCTCTCCAACTACTTCCTTTATATATCTTTAGTACATCACATTAACTATTAATTACTTTTTGACGCTGGTACTCATAATTTTTCATAGTGTCTACATTTCCCCTCTCTAAACTGCAAACTTTGGAAAGCCTTTACATTTAACGTCCCCTGGTCTACATAATATATCTCATATTATACCACTGTATGATGAAAATCCCTTTTGATGGGCTCTAATTCAGAGCACTTGGTGACTTACCTCCTTTAGATAAACATCTTTCATAACGGAGGTACACACAACCAATTCTGTCCATCCCGCACTATCACTATATCTCACATTAAGAATAGATAGATGGTGAACTATTTTTTACTCATGTGAATTAAGACCCATTATTTATTATCATTATTTAATAATTTATCTTTGTTCATGTGGTATTTATTTGCATTTATAAACTGACTCTTAGGTCATCTTTTTAAACTAAAATTATAGGTCTAATTGTAGTGAATTACATTATCTCATTGATATATTATTCAGTTATTTTATTATTATTATATTGATTGTAGTATATTATTTTTATTTAATTTGAAGATCTTAAGTATCAATAAATTTTTCGTAGTTCGCAGAAAAATACATATCGCTTAGACTTAAGTGGAGTTGGAAAACCCCCGGGCCCCCATGTCTATATCAGGCACCTTTTATTTTGACTATACCCCTTAGACATGGAATTAACTGATTATCTACCACATTTGGGTGATAGGATTTACCGTGATTCCTTAACCCCTTCTTTTGCGATAATAGTAATATTGAACGTTCTAATAAATAGGTCATTATAATTATATAAGAGCTTATTAAATATATTTATCATGTCTTACTTACATTATAACTATTCTCTCATTACTGACTATACCTTCATTGAACTACTTTTATATCATCTATTATTATCTATTCATGCGTCGAGTGGGAAGGATGGCAGGGAGGACCACGAGTGGATCGAAGGATCTTTCTAGGATAGGTATGAGATGAGAGAGACCACAAGAGACGAAGGGAGGAGAGAGAGAGAGGGAAAATTGTTTCAGCAGTTTTCGTGACTTCCAATCGAAGCATTGTGACCGTCCGATCGATGATGGCTATGGCACTGTTGGTTCCATACCATCGGGCCGCATAATTTTCATTTAATTCGTCCCACACATATATATAACATATTTATAAGTTAGTCTAGCTATCATATATATATATATAGTATAACTTAACAAGTAGTAGTAGATATTGTATATCCTATTATATATTACTATAATTATATATTAGAAATTTATATGTGTATTAGTTATATAATTAATATATATATTAATTTGAATATGAACTTTATCAAGGAACTCTATTACTCGTATTTTTATAGTACGCTAATTTAGTGATGCAGCAAGATGTCATTTTTTTCGCATCCCGGATGCGGATAGTTTTTTGATTATATAATATCTCATTTCAGCTCCAAAATTCATATGTGATGTCGAACTGGTCATAGCTGTTTTTATTTAATTTATTTTACTCACGCATGTTTAATTTTCTTTCATACTATTTAAGTTCCATGGTCTGCGCTACCACCTTGAGGAGATTTGCGTTATATGCTTCAAGGTAGGCAGGGTGGGTTTTTACTTATTCATAATTATTTTTTATTTAATTTTTATATTTATTATTTATCTTATTTATTATTAATTATTATATATTATTTAATTATATTATTTATTATTATTATTATATTATTTAATATTTTTATATTTTTTTTTATTGAGGCTCACTATAGTAATTATACCTATCCTTTTTGAAAAATTGAAAAATTAGATTATGAAAGGAGGGCATTATAGCCCGTGATGATTGGAATGGTATCATTAGTAATTAATAAAAAAATCAGGAAATAAAAAAAAAAAAAAAAATAAAATTTAAATAACCGCTTTGCATCACCTAGTATACTTCTTCATTTATTATTATCTTGCACCATATAATTTATCTCACTGTATAAATCTAACTTCTAACTTATTAGACCAATCTATACACAATTATCCACATTAATTTCATATTAATATTTGCTAACTGTTTAATACTATTATAATAACTGCTTCCTATTTCAATTTGCTTTATATTAACTTTACCGATTTGTTTATCCTGTTTCAAATAACTTTATTATATTATTATCAACATTCAATATATTTAGGAGTTCCAATCTAATAATATAATTTGTTATCAGGGTGTGGGACGAAAACCTATTTAACCACTAAGCGAGCCCGCCTAATATTTTTATTACTTGTTCATTTTAAAACTTTCACTGTTATTCTAACCACTTCCTTTTCCTTATCACCTTCTCTCCGCATCCAGCCCCACTTATTAATTTACATAAACAAACATATGTTCGTATTCCATTCTCTCTTACTGATTTAACATCCACACCATACTTGCAAATATCAGACAAATCAAAATCAATCATACTTTTTCACTTCTTTTCCTTCGATACCATCTCTACCTAAAAAAACGACTCTAGTATACTTATGATACTCTTGTGTTTAAAGAAGTATTACTTACACACACATACCTCTCTCACAGAAATCAATCACCTTCCCACATTCTCATTTCTCTTCTCCTGAACACCCCCGACCAAACCACCTGTTATACCATCCATTTTTGATCACCTAATCAACCTTTGGTCACCCCACACATCAGTCAATATATTATATATATATTATATATATATATATATTATTATATTTATATTATATATATATATTTATTATATATATATATATATATATATATATATATATTATATATCTTATAATATTTTTATATATATATATATATATATATATTATATTATCTTCCGTTGTCTGGGGGTAAAGGTGCGTGACATGCCTCGGAAGAAAAGTAGTAGTAAGAATATGAACACAAGTCGAAGAAAGCCGCTACACTCTCCTCTATACTATTAGTGGATTCGTACGCAGGTCAGAAAATCCCCTAGAGCTTACGAGCCCGCGACGGACAGCTCACTATGGCATATCGTCAAGTGTAGGGTCCATCCCCTGGCCCAGGTGGGCCATAACATACCCCTAAATAAACCCTCATTCCTCGCTATTATGCACCTTTATTCTATTCCTCTGCCTCTGCAAATCAACTCACTCCTTCAGCACATCGGTTCGCTGACCTCAATCCACCACTTTTTTTTCGGTTCTCCCATCCTGGTCGACATTCCCAACACACTCACCATATACACCGCTTAACCAACCGACTTCATTCATTCTTTCCATGATGACCAAACCATCCTCACGTACTTTCACCTTATTCTCCTCATTTACCCCCCTTTCTTTCACATCTAACATAACTCTCTAATACTTTCATTTCCTCATTTTATATCATTCTTTTTTCAACGACCGTAACACGCCCTAAGAATTGTCATCTGGAACACGGTTGATCAGTTGACTTTAGATCTTATGTTATTCCAGACCATATCTCACTACTATACTTAAACGGTACAATACCCCCTCATGTAAGACCCTAGTGCACTAAATACTTAGTCCTTTACTCGGTCACAACGATTTTAATGACTAGCCCCTTCCCTGCCATTCAACAACTTTCCTACTACACTCTGGATCATCTATATCCTAAATATTTTTTAAACTCAGACACTTGTCCAGCTGCTCACCATCTAAACATAACTTAACACCTGAGGATTGTCCTCACTTACAACAATAACCTTACTCTTATCTACGTTTACTTTTCAAAAAACCCCTCCTTTTACCACACCTGCCAAAATTCTCTACCAATCCTCTCAAAACTTTCTTCAGATTCGCCACACAAAACCAAATCTTCCGTATATAATAGGTAGGGCAAACCACTCCAACTCACTCTCCAATTCTTCCATCATTCTAACAAGAACATTTCCTTGCCACGCATCTCTGATATTCTTTCATACCCCAATCCATATACAAATTGAATAACCAACGGGACATAACACATCCCCTGCCTCACTCCGCTATTACTATTAAACCAATTCACTTTTTGACACAACCATTTTATTTACAACAGACACGCTCATTTCGTCATACTATAATTTTAATTCCTTTAGAAGCCGTAACCCACAACAACCATACTTCTACTGCTGGCCTATAGGGCTTCCCATTAATCTATATACGGCCTGTTTGCAAATCCATAAAAACCTAAATACATTTAATTCTTCACACCCTCATTTTTCATTCAATTTGTTTCAATGTAAAGATTTTTGATCCACACACCCTATTCTCTACCACTCCTAAACGCACTTGTTCTCACCATCAGTCCTTCAGTCATCCACGCACTCTCCGCCTTCAACATTAATAACTAATTCCTATAATTTACAGTTCCCCTTATCTCCTTTACCTAATATTTAAGGCGTACTATTACTGGCTTCCAATCCTCGGACTATTACCCTCATAAACGCTTTATATAATACAACAACTTTCCAAATCCAATCAATTCAACATGCTCCCTCCGTTCTTGATCATCTTCATCACCAAGTTTATTCATCTATACTGCAGATTTACGATTTCCCCTTTTCTTTCAACTTTCTACTCTACCCATTACTCCCTCCTTGCTAATTAACTCATCCCCAAAATCCTATTCCTTCTTGCACCATCAAACCCACACACATTACTATCACCTCTTTCCATTACTTGTTAATTATTATTTACAGATTTCTCGAAGGTGTGTTCCTTTATAATATAATAATAAAATTTATATATATATAAATATATATATTATATCTTATATATTATTATATTATATATATATATTATATTATATATATATTATTATATTATTATATATATATATATTTTAGTATATATATATATGTAGTATTATATATATATTATATATATATTTATTATAATATATTATATATATATATATATATATATATATATTTTCTTATATATATATATACATATATATTATGATGGACGATTCTCGTCTTCGCCGATTATTTTGCCGATTATTTGAACAAATATTAAGAATTTCGGATAATATTAACTCAAATAATATATATATATATAAATATATTATATATATATTATATATTATTATATATATCATATATATATATTATATATATTATATATATATATTATAATATATCATATATATTAATATATTATCTATATTTATATATATAAGGAGAATCTTAGGAGAATGTTAGGTGTGACAGGAATTGATAAATTGAGGATGAACTTAACGTAGTAGAGAGTTGTGTGATGTGAAGAAAGGGGCTAAATGAGAGTATAATGGAAGTATGTTAGATGGTTTTGGTTCATGTGGAAAGGAATAATGATAGTCGGATTGTTAAGCGGATGTATAGTGTGAGTGTGTTTGAGACGGCTTGGGAGACGCGAAGAGAAAGTGGGATTCGAGTCGGTGACTGAATGTGTCTGAGGAGAGAGAATGTTTGAGTTTGGCAGAGGCGAGAATAAAGGTGGATATTAGGAGAGAATGGCGGGGTTTTTGTCTGGGGCATGGGTTGTGTTGGCCCCTGGGCCAGGGGACGAAGCCTTTACATTGACGATTTTACCCCCATGTGGGCCCGTCGCGGGTCCCATGATGCCTCTAGGGGTGGAATTTTTCTTGTCTGGTGAG
>JABUQX010010733.1:85000-86658 GCA_015478945.1 Trachelipus rathkii
TCCACAGCCAACAGCAATGGTGGTGCAGGAAAGGGAAGGAGAGTCACCGCAGCGACACTAAGCCTCGGAAGGGTTACCCCCCCAAATAGGAAACCCACAAAACTCTTGTCTCGCTTAAGAATATCATGCACACCCTTTGTGCCCTACGTTAGGAGCGTCGTAACAGGTGGTGTGTCCCACGCGAGTATAAGTTCCCTCGAGAGCACTTGCCCGCTGGGTAACCTATTAGAGATAGAGATAATGCGGGCCGGAACTTTCGCGCGCAAAGCATAGTGTCAAGTGAACTGGAATAGTACCACCAGAACAGTTTATAAGCCTTGTGGCCTTTTGACTAGACCCTGTCCAAAAGGAGCCGGGTGAAAACAGAGCCACCCCCCCCCCCCACATCACTGAAGCAAGTACTCCATAACAAGACGTTACGCCGATCAAGCGGAAGGTAAATCGATGGCGGACCCGCCGAAAGTTTCCAGAAAGCGGCGCGCTGGAGACACGTCGGCGATGCTTAGAACGGAACTCGATGATATTGAAGGCCGACTTGGTAGGCGATGTGATGTAGGTTTCCAAGACATTTATTTTTTGTTTATTACTAAAGGCCAAGGCTGTTCTATATTTGTCAACTAGGGAGACGACGAGATCCAGTCGAAAGAGATATTGAAAAGTCAGATAGGTGTTTTTAAGAGATGTGGATTTTGTAGAAGGTGGGTTAAAGAATAATTTTCACAAGGTCGAGTGATCGCACCCAATTCCGAAAAATATTATTAAACCAACAGACAGCTAGAATTAGAATAGGAATGAATTAATACTAAGGGCATATTTCCCTATAGTGAAGAATAAATAGAAAGGTGAACAGAATTGAAATTGAAAGAGTTGATAAGAAAGAAGGGTTCACAGTCATACGGTATTTGTACGTGGTATGAGTTTACTATGTACAATATGGTGTACTTAGGTGAGAAGATTCATTAATCGAAAAATGGTAGGATAAAAGTGAGATAAGTTAGAATCCCCCTCCCCGACTCAAGGAAAACCACTATGATTAATTTAAAGAAGACGTCGCCCAGCCGAGTATTGAGCGAACTTTGTAACAGAATGTCTAGCCATTATTAAGCAAGAGAAGGAGGAAAACCCAAAGGAAAGGGGAACTTTGGAGAGTCAGTGACGGTGCCATGAACTCGGCCCATATAATGTTTTGAACATGTCTAATTCAGCTTTACCCCTAAGCAAGTCTCTCATAGTTTTCCATAAGAGCGGAAAACCAAACAGCGATATAATGCGGGTTAGCTTTATAGGAAAAGTAATAAATTCGCTAAGGTAGATTCTCTCGAGGCGCTTAAAGCCGTACTGCTGAATTCGGACAACAGCGAAGGGCAAATTGTGAGGTTGGGCCAGACCCTGATCAGAAAAAGTAGTCGTAGAATGACATGGGACAAGTTAGTTGAGAAAGGGGATATGGTGCAAAAAAGATCTGGGAGATAGGAGTTATACATGTGATGTTGAGGGCTATGATGGCGATAAAGTTTAGGATAGGGACCCTCACAGAGCGGCTCAATTTTTTATTCGGAATATAGTTCCAACACTGAGGAAAGTTTGCTTGAGGTACTTGGGCCCATAATAGAGAGAGTAAGTGAACGGGGGGCAGGGGAATAGCACGGATATGCAAC
>JABUQX010010734.1:0-5000 GCA_015478945.1 Trachelipus rathkii
GGATGAATTTTTATCCCCTGAAATAAACGCAAAAAACAACACAAAACCCAAATAACGATATTACGTCATCAATATGATGACGCCATTCCTTGACTCCCATTGGCACTCAGTGACATCGTAGAAATACTGCTCTGATTGGTAACCCTCCGGATTCGACTAACATAGCAGTAAATGTAGAATAAAAAACTAAAACAAATCCTTTAATGAGATATAATGGTAAAGATTACGCATAAGCACATCTATAAAATAAAAATAAAATATTTACCCGTACTGAAGAACCACTGACCACAAATGCTACTTGATCAATAATCGCCAGCAAACTAAGGCGGCGATCTATGCAATCCTTATTATCACCATTGTAAACACTCTTAGATGGCAAATGTCTCAACATATATGACTGCCTAGTGTTGCTTGAAACTGCAATTCACGACTAAAAAGTAAGTCGTAATACATATTTAATATGTTCTAAGTAATTTAATTTTTTATTTATTTATTATTATTATTATTATTATTATTATTTTTATTAGGTATTATTATTATTAGTTATTATTATTATCGTTGAATATTCAGATTTTTTCTAAGCTGATATGTAAAAGACCTGGCCATATATTTGTATTATTCGAGTAATTCATGTATTAAGTTATTAAGTAATTCATAATTATCAATTTATAAAGGTTTTCTGAACTATTAAACAATCCTATCTGATTGTTATTTACTTTATAAGATTCTTTAAAAAAAAAACTAAGTTCTCAACGTTTCTAAAAAATAAAAAAAAAAACTTAAAGTCTATATCATACAAGTCAATAAGTTTCAAAAAAAAAACACTAGTTTTCAAAATTATTTCTCAAACTTTAAAATAAAAGACATTTGTTTACCATAAATTTTAAATAATTTCTTTGCTCGTGAAATGGGAACAGAGTTTAAACTCAAACAAAAGAGTTTATATCAGTATTAACTTTTAATTAAATAATTTAAAATTATTTTACTTCATTTTAATTATCTAATTTACTGTCTATAGTTATTCACTATTTAAATTTAAAAAATAGAAATTTAATATTTTTTATTATTATAATGTTCAAAATAAAAACAATCTACTTTAAAATGATTAATAACGTCAGAGTTTCAAAAATAAAATAATTTTCTTTCAAAATATTAAAAAAAATCAAAAGTTCAAATTCACAAATAAAAATAATTTTTTTCAAAATTATTGTAAATTACAAAAATTAAAAAAATAATTTTGCTTGTGGCGAAAAAAAAGAATTAATTGAAAAAAAATCTTCAATGTGTAATTCTCTAATTAAATAACTCAATGCCAGCAAGGTACGGGGTTTTATTTAAAAAAATATCAATCCTATTTTTTATTTCCTATAAAGCCGTAATTAAAGTATTATTAAGAAACAACTATCCCCTTTTTCTGGTCGGGTGTGTTCTTAAAGGTTAAAGGTCAACTTATTTGTTCTTCTTTGTCAAAAGTTGTAACCCTTATTTTGGTGCACGTATGTTCTTCAAGTTCTTCAAAATTAGACTGTTCTTCTATTAAATATTTCTAAGTTGGAATCAACAATTTATATACCAACAAATTTCATTCTGTTATAATTTGTGGTTTTAAAAGGCTGTGTGTAGAATAATTTAAAATATTACAGGTCAGTAAAAAAATTTTTCAATTTTTCGTTATCAAAAAAAGTAAAGTTTATTTTTAGTCAAAGGAAAAACAATTTCTAATGTTTTTAGGTCAAAAAATATAATAATTTTCGTTTTTTTGTCAAGTTTAGCGCAAATTTAGAAAAACGGTGACCTTTGGTGAACTTTGGTGACCTTTGTACCTTGTGGACCTTTTGAGCCTTGGTACCTTTGTACCTTTGGTGACCTTTTCGTGACTTTTGGTGACATCTTGGGTGACCTTGTGTGTCGAGTGACCTTACTGGGTGGTCTTGGTCTAACCCAAAAGTTCTTACCTCACTTGGTAATATTAACTAAATTTTTTTGCTAAATTACGGATTTTCGATAATTGAAAAAAAACTTATTTTTTAATTCATTCAAAAAAAAGAAAAAAAACACTTGGGCTTCTTAAGCCTTCACTAAATAAAAAAGCGGGTTTAAAAATAACCGAATCGCAATTTTACCACCTTGTAAAATATTCGCGGACGTACGTCAAAATATGATGTAGTAAAAAATAATAATGAAAATAATAATAATTTATATTAATAAATAAGTAAAAACGATATATATTATATATATATAATATATATATATTAATATATATATATTATATAATAATATAATATAATATATAATATAATATAAAACATGTGATTACGAATTTATTCAAGAGAATAAAGCGCAGAAGGGAAAAAGAGATGGAAGAACTGGAGAAAATGAGGGTCAATTGGGCCAAAAGATTTCAATCCTCTCTACTCTTTGGAGGTTAAATCCATGCCCCTGAATTTATTCTCCCACTCATGACAATCTTCCCTTCCCTCCGTAGACTCCCTAATTCAGCGACAAATTTGTTTCCCCTCCCTCGACAACCCCATCCAAGGCCGATTTTTTCTCTTATCCCTCAACTCCTTTCTCTTGTCCCCTTTTACTATTATTCAACGCTAGTCATTGAATGGAATATAACAAATTTACTAACGCAACGTTTTTTGACATAACATCTTTCTTATAAAGATTTATTTTTAGAAACTATCTGTTTTTGCAAATTTCATCATGTTACGATAAAATTACTTTAACTAAGTGCTAATTAAAAAAAATGTTTTTTACTAAAAAGATTCTCTAACTCTATACTATCACTTTAGTCAAATAAAAAAAAATAATATGTATTCAAGTCCTAATTAGTTAATTACAGGTCAATTGGCCATTTAATTTTCTATTTTTGAGCTCAAGAACTTCCCTCTGAGAACCGTACATAAGAAAAAAGAAATGCAATTGTAATTTTTTGTATTATTTTTTCTATAATTTTGCTTTAAAAAAAAACAAAAAAAAATACTAATGATATATTGTCATTAATCAAAATTAATTAAAATAATTCTTTTAGAAATTAAAAAAATGGGTTCTAAAATTTTATTATTTTCACTATTTTCACACTCTTATATTAGTATCTCTTTTCTAATATCCTAAATAAGTTCTTTAAGGTAATTAGATTAAATAGAATAAAATCATAACCATTTTGTTTTTAAGTTCAAATTTTTAACTACGCTTTGCTGTTTGAATTGTCAACTGAGAAATGACTATATTATTAACATCTTGAAGACTGTATCTACTATGTAATAACTTTTTACCCTATTTTAATTATATTTTTAGTGTATAATTTGTTTTTGTGTAAAAATAAGTTGTTTTGTGTATCACAGTACTTCTATTTGAATTTTCCCACCTTTAACAGCAGTTGGCAAAGAGTTGTGATTTTGGGATTTGAGTTCCTCTTAAAAGGACAAATGATTTCACCTCTCTCAATATATTTATACCAATTGCTCTGTGGTCACAGGAAAATCCTTAGGTTCGTTAGGCTGCCAATCCCTCAACCGTTCCTTATGGTCTATTGTCTGTCGTCGTAAAGACAGATATATCAGTGGCTACTTGAGACAGTAGTGGCCACTTACTACCAAAACCAATTTGTAGTCGATAATGCACCACTCTAAATGAGAAGATACAGCCTCGACATCCTGATGCAAGGAAGACAGTCTCGTGAGATACTATTATTCTTCACCAGATGTAGGTTAATAAACGCACAATTCCAGAGAGTACAGATAGACATTGTTGTAAAAAAATCAATCCATAATAATAATACCAAATCTAGGAAATAATAAGAAAAAATACAGTTCCTAAACTTTATCCAAATCTGAAAATACCTAAATAAAGAAAAAGGGAAATACGAAATCCATTTACATATAATTTTAAAAGTACATAAGCTGTAATTAAAAATTCATTAGTCGTTTTCAATATAACAAATATTTATAATCAAATATTAAAAATGTCAGTTATTTCATACTCATATCAAAACAATTTTCCAATATTATAATCGATATCTTTATGTAAAAAATAATAAAAGTATTAAGATAATATCATTTTAATTAACAATATAAGCAAAATAATTAATGAATATATTCAATACAATATTTCATCAACATCTTTATTTTAACACAATTTAAATATTAACAAAAAAATATTATTATTAATTATTATTATTGATTATTTTATTATTATCTATTAAAGTTGACAATTCTTTACTTTGATCCAAGTATGTGGTAAAAAATTCTAGATGTGAGAATGATTCTTTTGTCTTATCTCACTAATCTTATAACTGCCTTTATATTAAAAATTTATAATTAAAAGAAAAAAGGAAAAAATCAAATTCATATTTGCATAGTACATGATTATATTATTATTTAAATATATAGTATAAAAAATAATATCGGCAAATAGACTGCCATATAGTAAATGTTTCACTTCTTTTATAAAAAAAAACTCTATCTATATATTTTCCGCCTATACGACACTACTTAAAAGGAGCTATTCCATTAGCTTTTACTTAAGCAATTCTCAAGCCCAAACAAACGACTTTTCTCGTCTTCCAACCCTTTAAAGAATCGTATCTCCTCCAAAACCCTCTTGATCTCTTCTTAAACCTAAAAGTTCCTCCCTCTCATTCCCTCACCATTCTCCTTCAATTCTTTTCCTGAAGTGACGTCAAAATAATGGATTTCTTGAATAAAATATCTAATTTAAATCTAGATTGATTCCTGAGATTAGGATATATATTAGCGAATGGATTGATTCCTAATGATGAAATCTCTGATTCACAACCATATTTCAACCACCCATGGCCGCCAACTTAATCCAAAGCGTAAATAACGTCACTCAGGTCATATAAAAAGATATTAAGAGATAAGTTTAGTTAAAAAAAAATCTTTGCAAGAGAGCCAATATTTTGAGATAGTGAATTTCGATAACAGAGTTTTTATTTGTAAATATTTTTTATTTCAAATCAATAAAGAATTATG
>JABUQX010010734.1:10000-28834 GCA_015478945.1 Trachelipus rathkii
CAGAGGTGAAAAATTGCAAAATACTATATTATATGCATAGATTTGACAATCAGATACTCTCTCACTTGATCCAATTAACTTTATATTTTGCCTAATGTGAAAAGCTGGTAGACCAGTTTGAACGTTTTTTTACAGTTTAGTAAACATTTGCTGTCATGGATAGGCCACACTGACTTGATATATTTTTGGAAAATTTTTAAAATAAGACACAATTCCAATAGGTGAATGTTAGGTTCAAACGTCTTACACACATGCCAGTTAATATGCAGGAAAATACTAATAGTATTTTTGCAATTTCACCTCTGACACAATAGTATCAAAAACCTTCCCAGCCATCAATTGAAATAAACTCATTGCATGTTGTAGAAGACAGGTATGAAACAATTAGCCTTTACCATCATTTCCGATCGAATAAATGACCTGCTAAATAATAATTCGAACTCTTGTCATAAATCAATACATCCAAGAAATTGCCATCTGGAGCGAGGAAGCAGATTATTTCATTTTCATCCTCTAAAGCATTTCCACTTGTTGCAAAGAAATTCACGACAGCAACAACTCTACGTATAACATTTTTCCAGTATTCACATGCTTTTTCATACTGAGTACGCAGCTCTGAAATCAATAGGTGTTACTGTTTTCGGGCTATAAGTAGATTTGGATTATACACTATCTTATGGCATACGATCTCATGTTTCAAGATCGTTTACATGTTTCCATTCATGAAACCTAGAGTAAAATACTGTCCCAGTTATTTACATAATTTGCACACAGATGCAGTACACTTTACCAGACGATTCTGAAACAATACCTACACTCGTTTAATTTGGTCTCACCATTCGTAAGCTGTCGAAAAAATCAACTGGGATTCAAATAAGAATTTTCCATCCTCATAAACTTCAATGAAACTGAATATGAAAAATGGGATGTCATTACTTTTTGTCAATATTGCGAGTTGGATAAAATATGTAACGAAGTCATCAGACCTTAAGGAAAGGCATGTGCATGGTTCTTCGTTATTATAAGTAAGAGTAGTAGTACTAATGCACTTTGTTTCTTAAGACTAAAATTTCATCGGAATCATATAGCAAATTACCCAAGGTTCTTCTAACACCTAGAATATAGAATATTTTACACTTCTTAATTGTTCAAGATGACCATATACTACACTTAGTAGTTCCCTCAACATGTGAGTCGGCTGTGGCTGTCACAGACGTTTTAAATATGTCTCATATCTTCCGAGCACATGCTACAAGGTTAAGTTCATGCTTTGAGCTTTATTTTTCCTTAAATTTTTGATATATAATATGAAAATACTAGCCTTGGAAAGGGATATAGCCTTCAATGAAAATAAGCTTATAACTTTTGAAGCTCTGTATTCGAAACTCTGTATTCGACGAATTAGAATCGCAATTCACCAAATGACAAAAAGTATATTTCCAAATAGGTTCTAGCAGAGCGTTATCGCTTCGGGAACGTTCTACTCAGAACGTTCCGAAACCTTATACTTCGCAGAACTCTTTCGTTTCGAATACGTTCTCAAAATATTGCAAAGAAAGTTTCATAATAAATTTATTATTATATATTTAATATATATATATATATATATATAATATATATATATATATATATATATATATCATTATTATATATATATATATATATATATATATACCTAAATATAGGAACACACATTTAATACATAGATAATAAGGGAGATATTAAAGGAAATATTATAAAAATTCCTTGCACAGCTTTGAACACACATTCGAACGAGTTCTTAAGTGAAAATATAACGATTTGGAATTCTTACTTTGCTTCTTACACGTTCGAACTTTGATTTTGTGCTCAAACAAACATTTACATTTTCATATATTTAATATTCATTTGACTTATATATATATATATAAATATAATAATATAATATATATTTATATAAATTATATATATAGATATAATTATAATATATAATATATAATATAATATATTTATATAATATATATATATATATATATTATATATATATATATATATAATATATATATAATATATATATATAATTATATATATATTAAATTATATATATTCTACAGTTCTCCACCACACTCAATAAACTAATTCCTCTGTATTTTCTACAGTTTCCCTTATATCCCTTACCATCAATTACCCTTACCATATATATTATAATATAATAATATATATATATATTATATATATAGAATATAATATATTAATATAATATAATAATATATATATATATAATATATATATATATATATATTTATATATATATATAATATAATATATAATATATATATATATATATATATAAATATATAATATATATATATATAATTAATTATTTATATTAATAATATATATATATATTTATATATACGTATAATATATATAATATATATATAAATATAATATTATATATTATAATATATATATATATATATATATATACTATTAATATTATAGAATTTATAACATATTTATATATATATATATTATATATATATATATATAATATAATAGTATATATATTATACCTAATTATATATATATAATATATATAACTATATAATATTATATATATTATATATATATATATATAATATATAGTATTATATATATATAGATAGATATATGATAGATAGATAGATACAGACACTGACCAGTTTTAAATTTTGAATATTTTTGAAAAATCGTGGTTAAAAAAAAATATTTACAGTTTGCTTGAGCCTGTTAAAACTTAAACTTAAAAACAAACTTAAAAACAAAAGTCTGGGGCCCCTTAAGCGCGATCTGGCCTGGCCCAGTTAGCCCATCGGTTAATCCTGCTCTGAGCATAATATAATTCCTGCACCTCCACTAGTTAATATGCAGTGGGTTCACCCAATAAAAATATTACGTTTCTAAATATCAAATTAAAAGATAAAACAGCCGACATATGCATAAAAATTTTTATCGATAATTAGTAAGAGAAAATTCAATGTATCATGAGGCTTTGTATTGACGAATATTTTCAGCATTTAAATTTTCATATACCGAGCGCTGGAATAACAAATGGCTTTAACTTTTTATCGTCATTTAGATAAAAAAAAATTTAAGAGTATTTATTTGAAAAATCTATGTTATAAAAAATGAAAATTCGCGCGGTGATTTCGCTTTCTCTTTTCATTTTTAAAAATAAGTTTCTTTCTTTAAATATTGTATTCAAATTTTTTATATTCATAAGAACTTTTTTTTTTTTTACAGCTCTATTTTATATTTATTATTATTTTTACAAAAAATGTAAAATCTTGTTTAATATAATGTTTTGTAAACATTTGGCACCATATTATGTATTATAATTATTAAAATAACTTGTTATTTGAAAAGTACAGAACAAAGTTACAATGTTTACTTAATTTTAGCTTTAGGTGTGCAAATTGTTAAATATAATTGCAAAGTCGTTTCTTCAATAATAAATAATCCTATCCAATAGTCACAACTGGAGTTTTTATTATACCGACGAGAGATATAAGCAAGCAGAAGAAGAATAATAAATTACTACAAGGTCCAACCTTCTCTCTCGCTTCTTATATATATATAATATATTATATATATAGTATATATATATATATATAAGATATATATAGATATTATATAATATAATAGATATATATATAATATATAATTAGAATAATATATATATATATATTATATTATATTTAGCAAGAGGATGGTCGAAACTACAAAAGCAGCAACAACACAACAACAACAACAAAAAAGAACAACTGAACAACAACAACAACAACAACAGCATAAAAGAAATAAAAATAGAATAAGCAGTAGCAACAACAACCCAATAAATACTAACAACAACCGAACAGTAACTAATAACAACAAAAAACGGCCATAAAAACAAAAATTAGAGGCACCCTAAACAGTACAAAAATTAAGAAACAGCACAAATAAAAACAACAACTAACAACAAAACAACAACAACAACAATCATGCAACAAATAAAAAACAGCGAAAAGCAAAAACATTAACACCCATGATAGCAGTAGCACAACACTTACAAACAAGGAAGAGAAGAATAAAAGGACAAAATAACAATCACAAAATTATAACCAAAAACAACAAAATACAAAAAAAATTCTTTTAGAAACACCAAAAAAAAAAAGACAACTACTAAATCGTCACTTTTATTCAATCATAAAATAAAAATAAAATCATAAACATCAACACAAAAAGCAAAAAAAAAACAACAAAGCAAAACACAAAAAGCATAAAACAATAATAAGACAACAAAGGAATAATATCAGGAAATATCAGAACAATAAAAATAAAAGCATCAAGAATCGATAAAAACAAAATATATATATAACAAACGCAAAATATAAAAATTAAAAAAACTAACCAAGAAATTACAAAATATAAAACATACATCAATCTGGACACTAAAATATAACCAACAAAAAAAAAAAATTTCGTAAATAAATTTTATCAGTTATAAACACAACAACTAATAGTATTCAACAAAAACAATACCAGAAGGTTTAACATCTCCAATCCAACACAAAAATAAAACAAATAAAAATTAAAGTGGTTCCTCAATTGAGGAAAAAATTGAATAAGGAGCTGAATATTCCAAATAACATAAAATAAGAAGAAAAGAAATTTGTTAGGAATCATTTTACATCACTACAAACAAAATTTGAAAAATTAAAACGTTTAACTTGGATTATTTCTTTAAGAAGCAACAAACTGTCTCACAAAATGCTATATGACCATAAGACTTCTTAGTATTAAAACAAAGAAGTCTAACTTTAACTATATCACATCGAAAATTTCACAACAACCCATCATATTTATATATAATATATTATAATTATATATAATATATATAATTAGATATATAACTCACTATCCTATACCTTGTATACTATATACTCTATACTACATATCTTAATATTAATAAATATTACGGATATATATATAATTAATATATATCCATATAAATATAATAATATATATAGAATTATTTATTATGATATAATTAATAATAATATTATTTATATAATAATATTATATCATATATAATTATATTATATATAAAATAAATAAATAAAATAGAAATATTTATATATATATATATATAATATATATATATAATATATAATATATATATTATAGTATATATATATATATATATATATATATATTATATATTTATATAGATATGAATAAATATATGTTATAAATAATAATATATATAATAATATTATCTTATATATATATAGTAAATATTATTTATATATTTGGAAATTAATTTCCAATAAATAAATCAAAATCTGTGATTAAAAAACAATATTCAAATAACCCCAACCTTTCAATTCACATTCAAAAATTGGCTCTCCTGCACAGTTGTGTTAAAACTTCTCTTAATACTTTTATGACTCTGATCACCGTTCTTACCTTTGATCGTAAAATTCGCATGTTGAAAGGTCTGGATCAAGTTCTCAATCTTAGGAATCAACCATTCCTAATCTATCCTAAAATTCTAGGAATCAATCAGATAAATCTAGATTATTCCAAGAAATCCATTTTAAACTCACTGCAAGGAAGAAAATAGAGACCGAGGATAATGTGAGAAGGAGAAAACTTTAGTTTAGAGATCAAGAGTTTTAGATACATGCTTTAAAAGGTGAACACGAGGAAAATCGTTTGTTGGCCTGAGATCTGCTTTTAAAGGGTAAAACTAATGAATTAGCTCCTTCTTAATATGTTCGTGATACGCGCTAAAATATAATAGAAGTTTTTTAAAAAGAATAAAAAACATCTATAAACACTATTGCCATATTTAGTATTTTTTTGTATATATATATGTTATATATGTTTGGTTTATATATTCATTTGAATATGGCAAATGTATGACTGTCTTTTTCCTTTAATTGATAAATTTCTTTAAAAGTTATAAATGGACTAATTAATGCCTCATCTTTCAATTTTTTTCCATTTCCTCCCTCATCCCAGTGTATAAATAATTAATAGAGTAATATAATAATTATTACTATATAATGTCGGATTTTTGATTTTGATTTTTTTGTTTTAAAATAAAAGGGTTTCACATCAGGAGTTATATATTTATTAATTTAGCTTTGAGATTATTATAATTAATACTTTATTATTTTTTTATTTGTTATTAAGTTAATTACGGATGGTGTATTTAATAAATATTTGAATTTTGATTTTGTTATTAGTTTGAATTGATGTATTGATAGGGTAGGGGTGATTTTTATATTTTAAATATTTTTTAATTGGAAAAAAATAATATTTTTAATTACAGCTTAATTACTTTTTAAAATTTATATTAACTTATTTCTATTGATTTTTTTATTAGGTTTTTCAGATTTGGATAAAGTTTAGGTTTCAACTAGCTTTTTAAATTTGATATTTTTGTATGATGTTGGAATATGTTTAAAACTCTTTCTTTTATAACCTATCATCGTGAAGAATAAGTATTATCTTTCCTTGCATCAGAGTCGAGCTAATCTTCTCATTTTTTTAGTATGCGGTTCGTGCGACTACAAAATGGTTGTGTAGTGCACTACTTCTCAGGTACACTAGATTATGGTACTGGTACAACTACAAAGACAATAGACCTAAGGAACGTGAGATTCGCCATCACGAACCTAAGATTTTCTGTACCCACAAACCATTCTATAAACCAATTTGAGAGATTACTCTTTGCACTTTTATAACTCAAAACTCTCAAATCCAAAACCTTTCCAGCTTTAAGTGTAAAATTGTAATCTGAAGTACTGTAAAGTTTACTGAAAATTATTTTCACACAAAAAACAGATTTCACAAACGAAAATTAAATTTTAAATTAGAAATGTCATAAAAGACGGTATGCGATATAAAACACCTGGGCTTGATATCATATAGTATATTTCATCCCATATAGCACAACCAAAATGGTGAAAAATTTACTTAAAACAATTTATTGTTTTAAAAACTTGACAAAAAATCTCCCATTATAACTATATAGGACTAATAAAAACATTGAAAATAGTAAAATTAAAAAATTTTTAGAACATTTTTAATTTATAAATATTATATTAATTAATTTTGATTAATATCATATATAGTATTTTTTTTTTGGTTTTTTTTTTAAAGCCAAAATTATCAAGAGAAAAATAATACAAAAAATTAAACAATCGCATTTTTTTTCTTATTTACGTTCCTCAGGTGATTTCTTTTAAGAGATACAATAGAAAAAATATCTGCAATTGACACCTGTAAATTAACTAATATTGCTTCTAATGTAATTTTTTTATATTACTAAACGATAGTATAGAGTTAGAAATCATTTTAGTAAAAACCATTTTTCTTAATTAGCATTAGTTAATATCTAAGCTAGTTAAAATTCATAAAATTTCAACAACAGAAGCGCACAAGAATCTAAATCTTAATAAGAAAGATTTATAGTCCAAAACGTGCGTTAGTATAATTTGTTATATTCATTCAAGATAGCGTATGAATAAAATAGTAAAAGGGGACAAGAGAAAGGAGTTGAGGGATAAAAGAAAAATCGGCATTGGATGGGATTGCCTCCAGGAGCGGAGGAAACAAAATTGCGCTGCAATTGAGTAATCCGAAGGTAAGGGAGTATTGCACTGATGGATATCAATTCAGGAAGGGATTTACCTCAAAGATTGTTTAAAGAGAGGGATTGATAAATCCTTTGGCCCCAATTATCCCCTCATTTTGCTCCTCCAATTCTTCCCCCATCTTTTCCCTTTCTCGCGCTTTATTCTTTTGCACATACAACAGACACACACACATTTTTAATAAGCAATATATAAAATATAGTTTTGTGTATGTGATATAGTTAAAATGTAATTGAATAGAGAATAGTATTATATTAATATATCGTTTTTACTTTTATAATAATAAATATTAATACCTTTCATTATTATTTTTACTAATCATATTTTACGTAGTCCCGCGAATATTTTCAGGTGGTAAAATTGCATTCGTTATATTAAACCCGTTTTTTTTAGTGAAGGCTTAAGAATGGCTGATGTTTTTCTTTTTTTGAATGAATTAAAAATAAGTTCTTTCAACTTATCGGAAGAATCCGCAGATAGAGAAAAAATTATTAATAATATTACCAAGTGAGTAAACCTTGTAGACCCCAGAGCCACCTATAGGTTCACTAGGACCATAAGGTCACAAATTCAACCAAAGGTCACGGAAATAGTCACCAAAGTCACCAAAAGGTCACCAAAGGTCAAAATGAACAAAGTTCACCAAAGCTCACCAAAGGTTCACAAGTCAGAAAGTCCAAATTTGGCCTAAATTGACCAATAAAACAAAATATTATAGTATTTTAACCTAAAAAACATTAGAAAGTGTTTTCTTTGACCTAAAAATAACAGAATTTGTTATATTTTTATACAGAAAAAATTAAAATATTTTCTGACCTTATATTTAAAAAAATATTCGAACTGCTATGCAACAATGATTTATAAAATTGATGGCATATTTTGACTAACGATGATTTTTGGTATATAAATTACCTTTAAAGATTATATTGCAAAACTATAATAGAAGAAAATCACTAATCTTGGGGAAATTGTAAAAGAAGCAGTCAGAATCCAGGTAAGATGGCCTTGAAAACAAAGAAGATCAAATTAGTGATGTTTTAAAAACATTTTAAGAACCAATATCAAATTCTTAGGGCGTATTTTATTTAAGTTAAATCGTAGAAAAAGAATATTAAATATAATATTCAAATAAAAAGTTTGTATTATTAATTAAATTTTGAAAACTCGTGAATGATTTGAAGCGGCATAATGTTGCTACATTATGAAATAAAATGTAATTTTTATTTGTGGAACTTTAAAAAATTGAAAGAAAATTATTTTATCTTTGACATTAAACTTGCTTTTTTTTAATATTGAAAGAAAATTATTTGTTATTTTTTTCTTGGGAGAATTTTAAATAATTTAAAAGAAAATTATTTTAATTGAAACTAAATCTTAAGTGATCAATTTATGTTTTAAGATAATAGCATTAACTTTTAATAACAGTAATTAATAATAAATCGAATAATATTGCTCTTAATATTTAATGCAAAAGTATATATATATTAAAAACTCTTTTTTTGGGGATTTACAATGTAATTAAATGACGTCATAGAACAGAAACATTTCTTGCAAACAAATCCATTATGTAATTATGTTTGAAAATTTTGAAAACTTCTGAAAAAATATTTGAAAACTTAGTTATTTTTTTGAAAACTTTGAAATAATATTTTTGAGACTTTAGTTGTTTTTTTATTTTCTTATATAACAGTTTGAGAACTTATTTTTTTTTAAAGAATCACAATTTATTAACAATCAGATAGATTGTTTAATAGTTTTCAAAAACTTAAAATTGATTAATTTGACTTAATAATAATTTAACAGAATATAACTGAACCAGTTACCTCTAATGCCTTCAGGAGAAAGCTGAGGGAATAATACCAACCTTAGAAAATATGATTCAAAGAGAACATGATGATATCAATCAAAGAAGACAATACAGAAGATGTTTCATCAAGAAGGAAAACATGATTGTATACAGAGGTAAAGATTAATCTGCGACAGAAACAAAGGAGAACAAGGAGCAAAGCCCAAATAAGTGAAACCCACACAAAAGATATGACTTCCTCCGTTATCTACCTCCTTCTAACATTAATACAATGTCGTTAAACCCAAATCAGAGAATACAGCTATGGGGACTGCATCACACCAGAAAAAATACAGAAAATACAGCCAAGAATTACCTAATGTCTCTCAAAGACTAAATGTTCGGACAATACTTTTAAATACATTTAAATGCATTGCCACTCCCCCTTCAAATAAAAAGAAACCTTACCCTTCCTGGAATGGCCAAACAGAAATAACAATAGAAGTGAGTTTAGTGGAGCTTGGGGACAAAGCCAAGCAAGTGATACTTTATATGGAGGACAACCTCAGAATCCGTGCAACCTCAGAATCCGTGGGGGCCATCCCAAAATATTTTGCAGCCACCTTACACAGGCTGGCAACAACCCCTTCCTACAATGCAATCCTGGTTACAATCCATCACCCATATGACCCCCTTATGGAGTATATTATCCAAACGCTGCGTATCCCTCCACTTCCAGAATTGCCTAAAGAATTAAAATTATGAAGAAAATATCACACCAAGTGTTGTTACATTTAATTAGGATTACCTTCTACGTACAAAGTATTAGATACTACTTACCTAATAACTGAAGAACCAAAAATCTTAGACTACTTCTAAGACTTACAATCCTTCTGATTTCACAGCCGAAGCCCGCCATATATTTCTGGAAAGATAATAGCTTTCTAGTGTAACACTTAGAAGACTCTTTTAATCTAATTGAAGATTTTTCTCAACAGACAAAGCCAGACCAATCTTCTGTTTTTGAAACAGTGTCATGGAAATTTCAAAGGATACCACATGTAACTCTTACTGAATTCATGTTGGACTTGAAAGAATCCCTTGGGAATATCAAAAAAACTTCATAGATATTGAGAACTTCTCTTATGGATTACTTTCTTCAACAGATATAATATCTTATTATATAAATTTCTTAGAAGATGGAGACTCAGACATCAATAGAAACTTAGAGAAATGAAGTTTCTTTAAATCATCCGTCATAAATTATAAATACTAATTTAGAAAACTAGTAAATTTTATAATAATAAAAATTAACCATAGAGCAGAACAAGATAGAAAAAATACAGCTAGAGTGTTCTATATACAGAGAACAATAGCCACTAATATAGTGAAGTTAGAAAAGAAAAAATACTTATACCCCTTCATGAGAATAGGACCCATGTGAGTAATAAAAGAATACTTCGTTAATTTTCAGGGAAAAAGACAACAGCCCATCTCCAAAATAAGACCTAATAAGGAGTAGTAGAAACTCTCCAGCAAAGAATAAAGTCCAACTTATTGCCTTAAAATGTGATATCTTTAGTCATCATTCAGATAACTGTGTGGAATACCACCCTAGCCAAGTATGATAGAAAGTTCCATCCCGGGGGTTCGAACCTAAAAAAAAAAAAAAAAAAAAAATTCAAGATTTTCCTAAGATCCCTAATGGAAAATGAAATAATTATGTAAATACCATATAATAACCCCACTGATTTTAATAATGGTCAAAACTCGAAGAGTCGAGATTAAAAATGATTCAAATACTAGAAAGCCCAAATCTTACTCAAAAATAGCGTACTATCATAAAGTCCCAAAAAAAACCAGATTTCAATCTGATTTCTAACACCAAAGATCCAGAACATGAAAATCATTGAACTGAAAAGTTAAAGAAAAGGGAAACAACAGTTTATTTATACACAATCTCTCAAGAGAGACAAATTTTTATTTCAGGCAAATATTTAAATAAAAATTGTAAATTAGAAAGCAATTAAAGAAAAATAACCAAGCTAAAAAGAACTTTAGTATAACCCTAGCTTCTGCGTTAGAATTAGACCCCCAAAAATTGGGCGTCATTTATTTCTTTGTCAATATTATAAATTTTTTAGCTCCACAAAAGTCAGAACGAGTTAGTTCAATAGACTATTAATTTAGGAGCACAACCTTGTTATATCGTTGATAGATTAAAAGAGAAATAGAAAAGAAGGAATATTTAAACTGTCTCTGAAGACTTGTAGTATTATATTCACAAGCGGATTGAACTCAGAGTGATCCATCTATAGAGAAGTATCTTATCTTCTAAACACACCAACAGTAGTACCCATTACATTTTTTAGTGTGTTATAAACGAAATCGGAGCTTGGAATGGAATTCATTAGGACAATATTAGCTACTTCTACCTATTACACATGACCTTTTCTTCATACGCATTTAAAATCTTAAAAAGAGAATAACTCAAATTAAATTAAATATCTTTGCCAAGTTAGTAGCTTTTGTTCCTCATATCAAGAGAAAAGATAACTAAGAAAGATAGAATGATTAATAACCATAAAAAATTCCAATAAAATAATAAATTAAACATATACAGTGATAATGAAACCAGTAATAATAGAGCTCAAGTGTGAAAAAGCCTACACAAGAGATTTAATTAATAAAGCTCCATCTTGAAAAGCCTACACAAGATTAATTAATTAAGCTCCATCTGAAAACACTACACAAGAGAATTATATTAACTAAAAGCTCTTGAAAACCACCAAAGAGAATAATCAGAAAACGTTTAACGAAGTTGCAATTTAATAATAAATATGCATTCTCTTGTTTGACAAGAGAACAAAGAAAACTCACAACTTCCTCCAGTAAAGGAAGGACCTTTAATAGCAGACGAAGAAATAGAAGTTCAATTGCTATTAATTCGGCGATTATAAATTCTCTGTCGCTTTTCTCAAAAAATGGGCATTGTAAAGTACAACTGGGAAAAAGAATTTTAAATCCAGACACTCGTACGCGTACATAATCTATTTGCAACTCTGATAAGCCCATAAAAACAATAAGTTAGCTAACCAAAAAGCATTTAAGTGACAACTTTATATTTAAAAGAAAATAAATTCATTAAGGGTCATCGCTCAAAAAGTTTAATTGAAGAAGAAAATTACAAAAAACTGCGATCTATAGAGTAAGTCATTATCTATGTATATACCCTGCTCAAAAATTCTTCAGATAACAGGTAAGAATGCATACAAGAGATATATTACAGATAATTTAGTAAAGAAGACAATCTATTCTTCTACAAAAACCTGAAGGCATTTAAAGAAACTTCTTGATTGCTTAATGGAATACAAGGCACTTATGCCTCTAGATATGATGCACTTCCTGGTGTTCCCATACAGAAAGTTTGAAAGAACTACTCAGACTCCAAAGACATGTTAGGAAATATACCGTTTCTCCCACATCGCTATCTGAAGAACATAATATTTTACTGATTCAGGCTTAAAGAAAGGATTATTAAATCTTCTATTCCCAACATATTCACCCTCTATTTGGTGGTGCCCAAAAAAGAACTCTAACCAACCAAGAGTCGTATAGTATAGCATCTGAACTCTCCATACGTCCCAGATGTATACCTTGCCTCAATAGGACGAGATATTTCGTCCCTAGGATATACCATTTTCACTAGTTTGATTTAATCCACCTATCATTCCCTCGAAGTCGGATAGGAAACACAGAAATTAAGGCTTTCCGCACTTAGAAAGGATTATTCTGCCCCAACCACTTATTATTGGCACCCTATCCTCCAACACCTTATTCATTAGACAAGCAATCCGGTTGAACCACTTTATTAGACCTTATTGCCCAAGGTTTATTTAGATTGGTCTTAATCCATGTAAATAATTAAGGCAGAACATTTTAAAACTAAGAAATTGTTACTGCTTAAGAAAAAATAAAATGAGAGTAAATGGGCTTAAATGCACTTTCTACAAACTTCGTTTTGTACTTAATTTAAAATAAAAACGGAATCACCAATCCAGCGAGATAAATCGATGAAGAGTTCGTCCCTCCCAACAAGTGTTAAGAAACACAATCGCTTATTAGATTTTTTCGATTTTCCTTTTAACTTAGTGACTTGCACTAATTGCAAACCATTAATAAACCTTAAAAAAAAGAGTTAAGTAATGGAAGAAGAACACCAAAAAGCATTGGAGCTCTTAAAAGAGAAATTGGTGGTGCAACCTCAGTTAACTTTTCCAGACTATTCCAAGCCATTTTATATGTACAACGCCTGGACTATAATAGGGGATTCTTTACCAAAATGTCAGATACCAGGAAGCCGTTTCTTTTGTTTCAAGAGTGTTAAGACAGTAACTAAACTATGATTATAAGAAAGTGTTTAGCTGTTGTCTTTTCACTACAGAAGTTCAAGAATACAGTGTTTGGTTACCCCATCACTATATTAACTTGACAACCAACCTCTGCTTTATATTTCGCAACAAACAACAGACGGGACGCCTAGCCCGTTGGAATTTGTTTAGTTTTTCACCAACTATAAAGTATAAGACGGGAAAAACAAACATACCGCCTGATTTTGAGTAGGCACCCAGCAAAAGCACCAAATGTTTATTCTTTAGATGAAAAAGACCCGATCTACCAAGAAAAATTTTCATCTAACAAAGAACTTTTTAATAGAACAAGAGTAATTGCCCTAGATTGAAAGAAACTAGTAAGTGGGCTAAGGGAAAACCCCAAGTTCGTATCAAATGTATCTACCATTACTGTACTATGCAACTAAAATACCTTATGTACTACAATACCTAGATAGCATATTCTACCAGTTATAGTATCAATGCCATCTTCACGTTGGAAGGGCAATGGAGACCAGCCAATCAATGAAAATCTATTAGGGAAGATACGTTTTCCTCATGTAAGGTAAAGTAGTAAAGTACTTCGCACTTGGCGTTCTTGTGCTAAGATTTAAAGTCGATAGACCATCAAAAGCAGAAATCAACAGATGGCTTCTTCCTTATACTCCGTTTAGAGTACACGTGGATAGTAAAGGAAAACTTCCCACATGTTCAATTCAGGGGAGCCTAAACACATTCTACCTTCATGAGATGGTTGACTCGATTACGCGAAATATCGCCTGAATTCAAGAACATCCAAGAATTTGCTCAATCTTTACAAAGAAAGATAATATCGGCATTCCGGAGCCCAAAATTTTAGCCTACGACCAATTCCCCGGGGTTATACTTCACGCTACTTAACAACTATGTAAGCTTTGGAAAATAAACAAAGTTTTTTTCACGGAACTACAAACCACGTCAAAATGGCGTCTAGTTGCTGCCGTTTAGAAAACTTTCTCCGTCATTCTAAAGAACATAGATATTGTCAAAATACTTATCTTTCGCTCAAATAGCAATTAATACTTGAATAAATAGATCAATTGATCTATATCCACATTTCGTCCTGCATGGATATATAAAGAGACTTCCCAATGCCTGATTATGTCTCTCCATTTACAAATAAATCGGAAAATAGAAAATTCATATCAGATGAGGTAGATGTCGTAGTAAAGAATGAAAGCAATAAGAGACTTAGCTAGAGAAAGTCTTCTTAGAAAAAAACAATAAAAGCATATAACAGGCAACCCACAAACACCACAACAAAGAGAATGAAAAAGTGCATAGGTTTTATTGCCTGTTAAGAAACCAATACAAAATTCTAAATTGAACAAAAGATTTGAAGAACCTTTTATTGTGAATCAAATAAAAGAACCAAATAAGCTTATGCTTTCGTTTAAATTCAACGGAAATATTTCCGGTTCACCGGATAATGTAAAACATCCAGTAGAAAGAATACAAGAAATCTTATCATTTTTCATTATAATGAATGAGATTAGGAATCCAATGCAATTCAAGAATACATTGGATTCCCCGAGTTACAACAGAAAGAACCCAAATATGCAACCTGAAAAGTAATCGACATGAGATGATCAAAATCTCCAACACTTCTTCTTGTATTCCCCCCATTTTAGAGCAACAAAAGTATACCCTTCCGCAGTGCTTCCGGATATGAAATTAGAAAGCCATTTTTTATAATTATTAGGAAAGGGTGAGTTTAGGATTTTTTTGAATGAGTATGTGTCTGGGTATTGTGTCGAACTTTACTAATGTCGATAGCCAGGAGTATTGTTCTATGGGATGGTATTTTGTTTAATCCGTTTATGATGTTTTAAGTGATTTTTGTTAGAACTGTTGAGGTGGAGTGGGTATTTTGAAGCCATGTTGGTGGTTTGGAGAGTGAAAGTGTGGTTGGATTTTGGTGAGTATGATCTTCCCTATTAGTTTGTACAGGGAAGAAATTATGGATATGGGTCAGTAAGAGGATGGAAGGCTGGGGTCTTTTCTGGGTTTAAATTTGGCTATGATTGTTGCTTTTTTCCAGTATGGATGAATATATTTGAGCGGGACCAAGATTTGTTGAAAATATTTGTAATATATGAAATAGCGCTGTTAACCCAAGGTGTTTAACGTGAAGGTTAGAAATGTTGTCGGTGCCAGAAGCTGGGGAGTTTTTAAGGTTTTGATTAGTGAAGTGATTTATTGTGTAGTGAATGTGGGTTGGGATTGATTTCAAAATATGCATTTTTTTATTAAGTTTGAGTATTATCATTCTGTTAATTGGGTGAGTGGATGTGTTGGAGATTTTGGAGTTGTGCAGAGGATATTGCAGTGTTGTTTGGGGGAAGGGAGAGCTATTTTGTCCTCTTAATGCTTCGTTTGTGAGTGGGGATTTGTTTTGGGAGTTGCGGAGACGTTTTATTACCTGCCATGTTCTTTTTTCTTCAGGCTTCATCATGTTGTCAGTTAGGTGTTTTTTGATTTTTTCTGTTTTATGGGTGGAGATGAGATTTGAGATTTGTGTGTTTAAGTAGTTAATTTGGGCAGTTAGATCTGAAGTATAAATTTTATGTTGTCGAATGATATTTCTTTGTTTTATCAGGTAGCAGATTTCAGGTGTTAATGAGGGTTGTAGTGTTTTCTATGGTCTTTTGGTATGTAAAGGTTGTTGGCTTAATATATTACTTTGGTGAGATTATCTATGGCCTTATGTAGGGAGTGGGAGTTGTTGATTTCTATTTGAGGTAGGTGCGTTTCTAAGTATTGGGTGAATTTTGGCCAATTTCCCTTTTTGTAGTTTGTAAAGGTTGAAGTTATTTTGGAGTTCAATATTTTTGTTGTTGTATATGTGATTATTATTGGGACTTGGTCTAATGGGAGATCTATTTCTGTGTTGAATGTTATGTTGGTGAAAAGAGAAGAAGAGGAGAAAGAGATTTCTGGGGATGTTTGGGTTTGGTTTGCTTGTGGTGGAATTCTGGTGGGGAGGTTGTTGTAATTTAGTATATTTAAGGTATCTAGTTCCTCGAGAATGTCAATTCCTCATTTATCTGTGAGGTATTCCCTGTAATAGGCTGTGTGATGGGCGTTGAAGTCGCCTCCTACTATTAAATTGTTAATTGTATTGATAGGATATAAGTTGGGTTTGTAGTTGTTCGGACAATATTGAGATGTGGAATGGGGGATGTATATGCTTAATATGTTGTGAGGGATATTATTGATGAGAATAGTAAATGATTGGATGTTTAGAATATGGTCATTTAATAGGTCAGAGGTTTCTGGTGTAGTATTATGGTAGGATAGGTTGTTTTTGATTAGTGTTAATAGGGTGTGGTTTTTTGGTTGAGTGTCTGAATAAAATGGCGCTGTTGGGGTGATTTGTGGTGTGAGAATAAATGGAGTCATATCCAAAAAATGGTGTTCTTGGAGTGTTTTGTGGTGAGTGAGCTTCTTGTATTAGTATTTCAATGTTGTGTTTGTAAAGAAAAGCAAGAATCTTTGAATGTTTATTGTTCAAGCAATTTATATTGATTTGGAGGATATTTATTGTTAGATTATTATTGTTCAAATTGTTTGCTGGTTTTAACATAGTTGGGGAGTTGCAAATGAAGCAAGTCCATGTGTGGTTTTGATGGGGCAGGGTCGTAAAAGGAGAATATTTGTTTTTATGGATTCATCTACTGTAGTGGGAACACTTTATAGATAGTTGGTATTTTGAGATAAGTTTGTTGAAGATGGGGCAGATATACTTTGATGGGTCAAGGTTTCGGTGTATATAGCCTGATTACTTCAGGACACTGGAAGCTATTTGAATTAAATTATTTTTTTATCAGGGTAAAGAGAAGTTGAGATCTGAAAAGGGGAGAGGTAGAAGTCCTTGGAGGTTTTGACTTGTAGGTGATTTGAGCAAGTTTCCTGTATTTCTGTTTTATTACAGGAGATATGGGTTGTAGGTAAGCATGACTCACCACGAAAAAGACAAGCATAGAGTATAAGTACAATGAGATTTATTGAATAGGGTGGACCCTAGGCATTTTAATACCTGTTGGGTCCTTAGAGTAGCATTATTGTAATGGTTAGATCTAATATTGTTTGATTACAAGCTATTGCGAGAAGTGATTCTACAAAATATGGATGAATAACTAGTTTACAGAGGTTATGTATATGTGATATCTGTATTTCAGAAAAATCCTAATATCTATAAGGTACTAATCTTGGATGAAGAATCGTTCTTATCAGGATGCTTGAGTTTTTGAGTTTCTAGTAAGTCCAGGATGTCATCAGGCATATATATATATATATATATATATATATATATATATATATATATATATATATATATATATATATATATATATATATATATAATATATATATAGATAAAGTATATATATATATATAATATATATATATTTATATATATATATTTATATATATTTATATATATATATATATATTTTATTATATATATATATATATATATATATATATATCTATTTATATATATATATATATATATATATAATATATATATATATATCTATATATATATATATAGTATATATATATATATTTTATATATATATATATATATGTATCTATATATATATATTATATAATATATATATATATATATAATATATATATATATAGTATATATACTAATATATATATATAATATTATATAGTTGACATTACTAAAAGGACGGATTGTTAATGTGAGATAAGGTTATCCCTACAGAGATCGAGATGGCGGGAAACTTTTGCTTGCTCCAACCTGGGGAGTGGGGATTTCTTTCTTTGACACTATGAGTTGCACATGGATAAGGGTTAATTTTGTGGCTTGAATGGAATCGGGTAAACGAATGCAACTTTCCTTCTTTGTGTCTTTCATCAGAAGCCTCTACAAATTATTGTTAACGCCTCTTGAGAGTGGCTAGAGTCCTAATGG
>JABUQX010010735.1:20000-26746 GCA_015478945.1 Trachelipus rathkii
TTATTTTTTAAATTATTTTTGTGAAGAATCTGTTTTTTAATCAATATGTGTCTTTTTGTTTTTTGTGTAACTAAATAAATGAAAAATTTTAATCCAAGGGCTTTACTTTCTATATATATATATATATATATAATCATTACTTATCAGGGCGTGAATGATACTTTACACGAAGCAATAAACATTTCTAAATATTTAATACCTATTGCAGAATAAGAATAAGTCTGAAGAAGCAGGAGCTGAAAAACCATGAACAAATTACAAGCAAAAGATTGAATTATTGAATAGAAAGGGAACGACCCTCGCCATTTGATTTCCATTGTTCAAGTCGGTCGAGACCTCTGTTGTGGACGACTAAATTTTGCCTACGGAGAAACTCGGAAGAAGGGAAAGAATGAGGAACCCTTTTGGCTACGTCACAACGACGCTAATTCAATTTGGAGGGAAATAAAACAGGAATTTGGGATCTAACAAATAAGAAGAAAAATAAATCACAAATGATTTAAATATATAAAGATATTTTACCATTTCTCTCTCTCTCTCTCTCTCTCTCTCTCTCTCTCTCTCTCTCTCTCTCTCTCTTTTCTCTCTCCTCTCTCAGCCACACACACATACACATGACACACACAATACGACACACACACACACACACACACACACCTTTACTAGCTCCCTCTCTATCTCTATCAGTTTGCTCGTCTATGTTTGCTTGCCTGTCTCTCTCTCTATGCTATTTCACTCTCTTCCTATCATTATATATATATATATTATATATATTAGTATATTATTATTATTATTGCTATATATATATATATTATTACTACATATATATTACAGTTAAGTTATTACTATATATATTATTGGGTTATTAGCATAAGGTTGGCTGGGTTAAGTTAAGAAGAAGAGCGTTATTGTATCTATGTTATGTGCAAATTTTTACCGTGTCCAGTTCTTGATGCTTCATACTATGACTATGGCTATTATATATATATATATATTATTATATGTTAGTTGTTAGCATACATAGCTGATACAATGTTTTGCACATGGCTGGGCTATTATTGATTTTGTGTGCAATTAATTGCTTTGATTATGATGGTGCCATGGCTATGGCTATTAGCTGGAGGCAAGCTATGCCATATTACATACATACATACATACATACATTGGGCTGGATGCTTACATACGGCTATATGCTATATTACATATATATATTATATATATATATATATAATGTTAAAATACCTGTGTGAATGTATGTGTGCTTCTTCATGTCTGACTTTTGATGAAATCTTTTCCCGCAGTATTGACATGGATACGGTCTTGTGTCGGAGTGAATTAAAAGATGCGTCGACAAAGTAGACGATCTTTTGAAGCATTTTCCGCATTGCTTGCACTGTAATAATAATAATAATAATAATAATAATAATAATAATAATAATAATAATAATAATAATAATAATATTAATACACACACACACAATAGTCAATAATAATAATAATAATAATAATACTAATAATAATAATAATAATAAAAATAATAATACACACACACACACAATAATAATAATAATAATAATAATAATAATAATAATAATAATAATAATAATAATAATAATAATAATAATAATAATAATAATAATAATAATAATAATAATAATAATAATAATAATAATAATAATAATAATAATTAATATTAAGGTGAAAAGTTTCAATATACCTGGAACGTCCTTTCGGCTTTGGATGAAAAGTGGGCACTAATTGGGGTGGTCGTGGTGTAAGTGGCATCCGCTTCAGGAGAATACCCTTCATGCGGGGGTATTAGATTACCATCAGAATGTGATTTTTTGTGAAGTTCTAAAGCTACTGGAGAAGCGAAGGAGGCTCGACAGTCCGGGCAATGTAAAGAGGTTATGCCTTCCCTGCATAGGGAACCCCAGGGCCAGGGACCACACCAGGATGAAGAAAGTTCCTTTTCCTGAAGGTTGCTTTCTTTTCTCTTAGATGTGTCTGTATTTCGAAGTCCGCAGACGAAATCCCTGTATTGTCGGAGTCCTAAGCGAAGTCGGAGAGGATCAATGTTAGTTAAAGATCGAGAGTTTGGATCATGGATCAAACCCTCATGTGGGGGAGATTCCTCAATTTCGCCCGTGTCCATAGGACTCAAACGTCCTCCATCTTGAGGAGAATCTTTCTCCTCCCTTTCCAGGGCTGAAGCGGGAGACCATATAACAGACTTGGAACGAGGGCGTTTAAGCGACAAATTCAAAGGCTCATCTCCCTTCTCAGGAGAAAGAGGACAAGAAACCACTGAAATAAGATTATATATATATATATATATATATATATATATATTATATTATATATATATATATACACATATATATATATATATATATATATATATATATATATATATATATATATATATATATGGTTATATATATATATATGTATATAAGGTTACTATACTGTATATATTATATATATATATTATTGGTTATTATATATTATGTTATATATATATTATATTATTGCTACAAGGTATATATATTATTGTTGGAAGAAATATATGCCATATATATATATAAAGATAAATTGTTATACATACAAAGAAGAGTTACTAGTTATTATATATGTTATATATTACTACATATATTATTATTATTATGCAGATATGAAGTATATACATATTGGCTACTAATATATTATTGGCTATTATATTAATAGTATATATATTATTACATATATATATATATATATATATATTATATATATATTATGTTATAAATATATATATATATTTATTATATATATATATATATATATAATAAGTTATTATTACATATATATATATATATATATATATATATACACTATAACTATAACTAAACTATACCTCATACCTATACTCATACTATACATATACTATACTATACTATACTATACTATACTATACTATACTATACTAGAGAGAGAGTATCTTACTTGGAATTCTTGAGAGATTTTCAGGTTCCTCCTGTTTATCACACCCTGCAGGGTTTATAGAATAGTTCCAAAGTGAGGATACAGAGGGTGGTCAAAGGAGCTGCTGACGTAGTAATAGGGATTGACCGTAGCACCTTGTTCCTAGAGTTCGATGAATATGGAACTGTAGAGGAAGCTTGACAAAGGCCAAGTGGGATCCAGACGTACCGTTTGAAATGTTTGACACAAGTCTGCTGCTTGACACGCACGTTGGGGTCGGATTCTCATTTTCTGTTTAAATAATAATAATAATAATAATAATAATAATAATAATAATAATAATAATAATAATAATAATAATAATAATAATAATAATAATAATAATAATAATAATAATAATAAAATTCATCTCTATTCATGAGACTAATTATCACAGAATATTAAAACTAATTATAAAAATATTAATTTCGCCTATTGTTGCCCTCTCATCCATTTATTGTCATAAGGCGAATTAAACGCTCGTATATATTTGTGCATTTAACTTATATATTATGTTATTGAAATATATATATATATATATTATTATTATATATATTACATACATACATATATTATGTATAGATATTAATATTGGTAAAATTGGGTATATATATATGGATATATATATATATATTAGAAAAAACAATTGTAATTGTGATTGAACAAAGAGATTATGTGCGGAAGATTTTAAGCAGATGGGGAACAGGAAATAAAATGATCGTCCATTCCATCTTCTTGAGAGAGAGAGAGAGAGAGAGAGAGAGAGAGTGTAGAGAGAGAGAGAGAGAGAGAGTAGAGAGAGAGTAGGCAGAGAGAGAGAGAGAGAGAGAGAGAGAGAGAGAGAGAGAGAGAGAGTTATGAAGGGGGCTGAATGGAAAATCCTTTTGTAATCCAATCCAATTATGACGTCATAAAATGATGGGTCGAGGCGTGTTGTGATTGGCTGCTTGCGAATCGCGCTTCGCTTATTAAAGGCTGCTCATCTTTTAAGGTTTGGATGCAGCTGCCGAACGCAAGATGGCAAGCGGGTCGCGGGCGGCGGGCCGCGCGTGCCCGCTATCAAATAATAAAACACAGGTATTAAAAAAACGTTAACGGATACTCCTCTTACACACACGCACAGACGCACATAGATTATTATTATTATTATTATTATTATTATTATTATGCTATTATTACAGCCATTATTATTATTATTACTATTATTGGGCCATAGCCACACATTTATAGAAGTAGTAGCAGTAGTAGTAGTAGTAGTAGTAGTAGTAGTAGTAACAGTAGTTCTTGTTTTTAATAATAATAATAATAATAATAATAATAATAATAATAATAATAATAATAATAATAATAATAATAATAATAATAATAATAATAATAATAATAATCACACACACACACACACAATAATAATGGCAATCATTTGGAAATTTTGCAATATTAATTTGTAATATTAATAAGTAATAATGATATTTCTTTATTTATATTACTTTTTAACTTTCAATTTAAAATTGAATCAAATTTAAAATGAATTCTAAAATAAAATTAAAATTTTTTATTTAGAAATAAAATTTTAAAGTAATTTAGTATTTGTGATTTTATTCAATAATAACCACGTCTCTTGATAATTGTACATATATGTAGATGGAGAGAGCATAGTTAATATATATATGTTATATATATATATATATAAGATACAAAGCTATTACTATATATATATATATATATATATATATATATATATATATATATATATATATATATATATAAATTAATTGACAAAAAACACGCAAGAATGGATAAAAATAAAAATTTGAGATGATACATAAATAGATGTTCTAGGGGCGAAATGAAGATAGGTGAGGGTAGGGTAGGTTAGGCGTTATGTTAGGTTAGCTTTAGTTCACGTTCAGTGTGTCCCAAAAGGGCATTTTATGTAAAATGGTTAAGGAAGTAATCTGAAAAACTAATTTTATATTTATATTAAATCTAATTGAGTAGCCAAAATTAGCCAAACAAACGAATGGCTAAAAAAAAATTCTTTACTTTTAGCAGGCAACTTATGAAATTAGCCAAAATGGCTAAAATTAGCCACATCTGGTAACCGCTCAAAGTTCTTTCCCATATTCAATATAAATAAAAATAGTTCGTTAAAGAATGGTGACAAAAATTTAATAACTGAAAACTCTCCTCACGCTTTCAAGTGGCAAAAATGTTTCATTTTGTATTTAAACTTTCGTTTCATATGCAATACATTTAATAATTTGTACACTTCATTAACGTGTAATGCGTTAGGTAACATATATATATATATATATATACATATACAGCAGCAAGAAAGCAGCAGGAAAGAGTTATTATGCTATGCTATAAGGCTGGGCTGTTATTAGCTAGCTACAGTACATGCGTTGCAGTGGCGATATATATGCTAGGTTATGCTATATAGATAGAGAGCATATTATATATATGGTTAGTTAATATTATTAAGTTATTAGTTAGTTATATGCATATTATATATGCTATTATTACGCTATGTTATTATTGAAGAAGAGTTGCTACATATTACATATTGGCTGTTATTGGTTATATATTGATGCTACATATATATATATATATATATACAAACATATATATGTATCTGTTATTACTAGTTAGTTACATATATATACATAGTATATACATATACATATACATATATATATATATATATTATTATTGCATATTATTATTATTAGTATATTATATTATTACATATTATTATTATTATTATATATATATCATATATATTATATATATATTATTACATATATATATATATATAGTTATTATTATTATTATTATTATATATATAGCAGAGTTACAGTTATGCCATACATATACATATAGAGATATTTATATATTTATATGTATTCAGTGATATATTATTAAGGTTATTAAGTTAGAAAGAAAGAGTTAGTATATATATATATAAAAAGTATATGTTAATATTATTACATGACATATTATTATTATATGCTATGATTTATTGTTATATATATATATGGCTATACATATACTGATATAATCAGCACATATATTATATTATTGGTGAGTTAAGAAAAGATATATATGTGCAGGCATATTGGTTATATTATTATTATTATTATTATATTACATACATATTATTGTTATTATTACTCCATAGCGTTATTGAGTTATTATGCTGGTTATTGGTTATTACAGTTATAAATATATATATTATATATATATATATTATATATATATATATATATATTATATTTATTATTATATATATATATACATATTATTATATATATTAATATTACATATTATTATTATTATTACAGGTTAGTTGATAAAGAAAGATATGTTATATATATATTATTATTATTATACATATATATATTATAGTATATATATTTATGCATATACATACATATTATTATATTATGTTGAAAGGATAAATATATATATATATATATATATATTTATATATATGCTATTATATATATATACTATATATATTATTATTGTTATTATTATTATATATATACAAGATATAAGTATGTCATTACATATATATATATATATATATATATATATATATATATATATATATATATATATATATATATATATATTATATATATATATATATATATATATATATATATTGAAGAAGTAACGAAAAACGCGAAAGCACGAGAAATGCGAAACGGTTCAAATTGATCAACCCAAAGCACAAC
>JABUQX010010736.1:0-20000 GCA_015478945.1 Trachelipus rathkii
CATTTGTATTTCCTTGGCACTACCAACCCACACCTTTCTGTCCGCCCATACACTTAAACCCACCAGTTCTCTTTGGTCATACCTCAATACAAGCAAAACAATAACTCCATCGCTTCTTTACCAATATACCATCGTATATCCGCAGACTTAAATATCATAGTCAACACGGCACCAGCGATCGCTTGAACACACACTCTCTTTCCTTTATATCATTTTTTTCTTCTTTAAATACATCTTTACTGAACAAATGTGCATTATATACAACTACTCTCTGTACTAATTATTTATTTTGTATATGTTTATATCAGTGACATTAAGTTATCATGATCTGTTATATGTATGTATACTTTATATCCAACCTGCCCATAAAACACCTTGGTATTTATTTAGCCATTTAATCTCATACCATAAAATTATTTACGTATAATTATATATATATTATTATATAATTTATAAATAACATAAATTATTATTTTACTTTTGGGAAATAATATATATATTATTTAATATTTTTATACCTAGTTCATAGTATATTATATTTGGAACTATATTAGATTATTACCCCCATACACATTCAAAAAAAGTATTCTGTAATTTATAAAAATAACACATATATGTAATAACTCAACTTATCGCTCGCTAATTATATATTATATCCCTCTTTCACTAAATTAAGCTCACTCTATGGACTTAATTATATTATATTACATAAACTATTTAATCAATTATATATATATCCAGTTATTTGAGTATTATCTATGAACTAGTAATTGAAAGAAAAATATAATGATATTACGTTTATATGAGTATAGATTAAATATATATTAGAGTATAGTATATAGGTGTAAAAGGTAATATATTAATAGTGATAGTATATATATTTAAATGATTAAATTATATAAATAATACTAGAATAAAATATTAAAAAATTTATTTTATACTATTTAATTACTCACCTCACTATAATATATATATATATTTTATCATAAGTAATTTTAATGTAATTAAAGTAATAAGTGGCGCGTCACATAAAAATTTTTGGAAAGGTGGGCTGTGGACGTAAAACACAAATGCATCCCTACTGTGGAGGGATCACCTGAAATTTTCTTTTTTTTCAATTTTACTTTGTTTAATTTTTTATTGTTCTCTTTAATATCTATAAAAATGCCAAACCAGAAAATGGCCTCGCATCTAAAAGCTGGACAGTAATCAGTGCATTCTAACCAATTCCCTCGAACCCCAATTCTATTCCCTAAACCTGGCACTCAAACACCTTCTTTTACAGTTTCACACACAACTTTCAACGCTAACATTTCCATCGTATTATCACTTTTACCAAAACATTTTTTTTTTTTTTTTTCTTTTCACCGCGTCTGAGATGTTTCACAATCCCAAATTCGATGGAGGTTCCGTGCCAACCACTAAAAAAAATATTGAGTTTATTTTGATATTATTAAGATAGTAATAAGATAAATTATTTTTTTACACAACACATTCAAGATTTATCACACAATGGGGTAAAATTTAAAACAAATGTTTTCTTCACATGTATAATACTCAGCATAAGCATTTCTGAATATGTCGATGTGCTATGACGAGAGAAATACAATAAGTTACAGATTTTATATTTGTTTTGTCTTTTAATAACCCACTTGCACTAATATACCTTAAATATACTATATCATAATACTATATATCACTATATTATATAATACCCTCTACCTACATACCTCATCTACCCCTCATAGTATATATGAATCTACCATACTTACTAATACCCCCTCATACTACTAATTATATGTAATATAAATTAATATAATATAAGAATTGATTATTATTAACTAATATTATAAAAATATAAATTTAATATACTTTTCACAAATATTATATAACTTGTGTATTCATAGATATTTTTTCAAAAAATGATTACATACCTATAATGTATACTACGTGAACGCTTAAAAGTTAGTCCTGTAGTATAATATATTATATATAAATACTTATACTTCTATATATTTATATATATCACTCTCATTAAATTAAATATAATTAAGTGTATATTATATGATATTATATTATATAATAGTATTATATATATATTCATTATTAATAATATATATTATAATAATGAGTTGTGTAGTATATATATTATTATATACAATTATATTATTTATATATATATTATAAATATATTTATATTAATATATTATAGATATTAAATAAAATAGCTTTATATTATAAATGAGTTTATTGAAAATTAAATAGTTTTAGAAATTTTTTGCAGTAAAGTTATTGTTTATAAGAAAAATATTAAAAGTTATTATATCACATAACTTGTTTTTATCAATTTTCTCTTACTATCGTTAATGATTTGTTCATAATATAATTTTTACTTTGTTTTGTGTTTCTTCTTCTTACGATCTTAATTGGAAGGATCATGTATTTACTGAGCTAAAATCATTGGTGTATTAATAGAATTGTAATTTTTATTTACCCAGAACAAAAAAATTAAAATACATTGATATAAAAAAAATCAAAAATTCCTCCCTCATTGTAGAGTCTGAAAGCATAGGTCGCTAGAGTGAACACAGAATCCAGAAATAACTTGATAAGTGTAGTAAATGATAAAAAAAGAAAATAAATAAAATGAAATAACTTGTGTATATCGAAAGCTGAGGAAAATACTTCCTCACATAGTAATTGTGCAATGTAGCTGAGTAGTATGCTAATTGTATGATACTAGTTACTAAATATGAATTGTTCTAAGCACTGAAGTTCCAATAAAATTGACATCCCAATATCCAATAGTTGATCGGAGTAAATTACTAATCTCACTCAGATACTTATCATATATTGTAGTATCTCTATCCTATCTCCATTTGGTATCTCTAATCGATTCTGCTATACGAGTTCACTATCATCGCCTCCTTTATGTATGCTGATACTTTAAATACTAAAGAAATGGCTTTAAATGTGTCAGAAATTTATTATAAATATATTTTTAATTTATAGTGCTAAGTAAAAAGTTTAATATTCAGGAATAAACAAAGGTTTCCATTGTAAATCGATGTATATCATTAGATTGAATATAGTGGAGAGAGACGCAGGTTAAATTTTATTTAGTTAATTAATTAAAATATTAATTCAGTTAAGCATATAATCTCTACTATAAGTTAATACTTTGATGATAATTATCCATTAATTCCTAAACATATAAAATGACTATTATATATTAATATAATAATTACTGTTGATATTATGATAACAGAGTTGAGGTCTGGAACGTTGAAGGAGGCCGCCAAACAAGGAAAGTTTTTGTGCAAAACTATACTTATGTTAGAGTTGAATGCGAGTATTTTATAGTCTCCTGACTCCTGCACAGTACAAAAGCTGTGTCGCAAACTACACAGATCACATGCTTCCTCTCATAACATTGTGATCTAATTTTGTCACGATTAAATTGGGTACTTATTTTTTATTTACTATTCGCAATGTTCTCTCTCTCGTGCTAGGCTTAGCCCGGCTAAATATATGAGATCTACTGTAATCTTAATATCATTATATCTCATTTTAATGAATGAAATATTGATTTGTCTCATACGAAATTTTATTTTCGCTGTGTATAAAAACCTCTGGTAAGATGCAGTAATATTATACATATGCTTCGTTAATCAGACGGGGTGGTAAGGTCCATGTATGCCTATTTATAGTTAGGATAACTCTCGCTTTTTAGTGTCATATAAGACTATGGTATTGATTCGATGGATTTTGGACATATGCATTTTTGTACATATAAAAACAAACTGTGTTATGTCTGTCTAATAAAAAATGTATTATTCAACGCAAAATTAAACTCAATATATTATATTGTATTACAATGAAATAAATGGAGTTAGTCTCTATTTTAACAAATAATTAAGTAAAAATGAATATTTTTTAATTAGTACTCTAATAAAATAAGCGTCATTTTTTTCATAATAACACTGATATAAGTGTAACATTTATTTTTTTCTGTTAAGGAATTTATTTAGAATACATCTTAATTAAGGGAAAACATTTACAGGGATATAACACCTGATGAGTGGTGTTACTTCTCAGTCTACTCTTTACCATGAAGTAATTTGAAACTATGTCGGTAATTATTTAGTATTTCGATGTTATACATTCTCAGGAGCTATTGTAGTTTATATGTAATTGGTGAATGGTTAAATTTACTTTTATGTAGCACATGGGGGTTAGCGAATCGATTGGATAAAGCTGAAACTTATATATACTTACCAGTCGTAGGATATCAGATCTACGAAGCAACATAGACTTCACTCATCATTCTGGTGTACTGTTACCACTTAACTTTTCCCAATTATGGTCATGTATGTCTCGAAACTTGTCATTATCTATAGACTCATATATAGGCTCTGGTCCATATCACCCTAGATTATTTTATTTTATTTATCTCTTATACTTCCTGTCCTATTGTCTCCCTGTTTTCTCCCAATTTTCATCCTTTTTCTTAATCTGTTCCTAGCTACCCTGGTTTACGGATTAATATGCCTAGTATATCCGATCATATTATAATATACTCATCTAGTACAATACAATTATGAGATTAACTATAGGTATTATTCTATTCTTTTTACTCTGCTCTCCTCATCTAACTTTATTTCATTACCATCATTTCTTGTTGCGCTATCGATTCGCTTCTAGAGGCTTTTCTTTATATTCAGCCTTGGAGACCGATTCTTGCCACATCCGTCCAAGGGTGACCCTCAAGAATCATTTTGGGGTCTGAAATCCCTCAGATCAATTCCCAGCAATATCCTCTCATCTGAAAACATATTATACTAGTATAAATCATATATAATATCCTTTAGACTCAAGGATCAGTTTTGTCCTGAGAACTATATATAATAGTTGTATTGGATATGCGCTAATTCCAATCTGGGCTTTCATCCGTCACTAACTATAAAACATCGGCATTTCTATTTATTTTCATTCTATTTTATTGTCTTCAACTAATTTTTATCAGCCTTTACCAAGTCTTATGTATTTTATAAGGTTTTTGCAATAACGTGGGGCTGGACACCCCACTTCCTCAGTGTATTCATCGTATGCGCTCACAGTAATTGAGATATATCAAGCGATTCTTATGATTTCTTAGTTATACTCATGGATATTATTAGTAAATTTATTCATTCGAATTATGATATATATATATGATATATTCATAATATTTATAGTTTTTTAGCCTAGACTCAAGTTGGCCTATCAAATTGACGTTTTTAATTGTATAGAATTTGAAGAGGTATATGAGCTATATAATGTAAGTTCTATAGAAATACCCACATACTCATTTGACATGATTGGTTATGGTCTTATTTACCTTAGGTTATCTCCACTCTTGGCATCTTCATGCACAATTATCGACTACGAGGCTCTTCGGTACCATCATCTGCACTTCGCTCATTAATATAAATATTAAATGCATAATACATTATACATAAGTAACTCTATTTTTCATATGGATTATAATTGTAACGTAATCATAACCATAATTATTCTGGATTCTATAAGTCAATTTTTATTCTATAATAGGTTTGAGTGGAGGACTCTATGCTCACACCTCACTCTCATTTTCACCCACTATAGTGATCAGTAGTGAGCATGAATCAAGTGGATGCAATGAAGTATGACTCCAATAATTAAGAGTAGGGATATTATGAGCCAAGTTTTTGAAAAAAGATGGATACGGGTAATAATGATCATTAAACCCTTATTGAACCATATAGCTAGGATAGTATATTAGTCTTATGTTCTATAGATTCACTTTATAGGTCGTAATGAAAATCCTACCCTTACCCCTCATCCCAATAAGAAAATGATCACTCCATGAAATCACGATGGATCCCTATTGGCGTATACGGGAATCAGTAACACACAGGATTACTTTATTTTCTAGTGGTGGGAAAGTTTTATGACTCATCCTGAGCTGTTTGATAATAGTTTTCTAAGGATAAAAGGGTAAGGCAATCTAGCCTCAACTCAATAACGCGATGTTTTAATATAAAAGGCGTTTCTAAAAATCGTCTATCGGCTACAAAGAGCCTGACTCGGTTAACATACTTACATTCCACATATCGCCTAGAAGTCTTACTGTGTCTTGTTAAGATTCATAAGTTCAACTAAGATATAAAAATAATGCTAATAGGATGAAACTCTCAATACTATAAACATTGAGTATGAGATACAAATAGCTTTCTCATAATTACTGTAATTAATTCAGTATTAACTCTCCTGAGGATACCGATTCAGCAGATATCTCAATTTAAGATATATCACCCTAATTATGATACCTAAATATTCCGTTATATCTATATATATATAGTATATATATTTATCTGTGACATTCGATAAATCATTATTACTTAATCTTAAAGATAAGCATTTAAAGGATATATAAGTGGGAGCGGGGTACTAAATAACATTAGCAGGTAGGTGCTCAGATTTACATTATTAAATAAGACCCATTGTTAGAATTATATAGAAATATAGCATGATGCCAGTGACATATCGGAATCGCATATAGTCATGAAGCTTAAAACTATAGGGTATCTTTGGGTAGAAGCATAATCATTATTTCAGGCCTATAACTCTATCAATAGAACAATTGGCAGTGCAGTAGAACGCGTTAGATGAACTGGCTAGAGCTCTGAGAGGATTAGAGCCGTCTGTGATAATAAATATTCTTATACTAGCATCGGGATTCTTAAAGTGACCAAAACTCACATGATAGTAGATATATAGAATACTGAGATTCAGACAGTGTGAGAGGGTTATCTGATAGGTTGAATATACCTAGCGTTTATAGGTTTATAATCGGTATCCATATGAAAATTTTATGGCTATTTCATAGCCGTTAGAAGATTCGTCTCGTAAGTCAAATAGAAATGCTTTGGACAGTTAAAATATCGTGAAGATTGGCGACTATAAGTGATAGTGAATATATTATGAATGATACAATTGATGTATAGAATTTGAACTTGAGGTTTGAGCACATGTGTGCATGGCTATAGAGCTGACACGTCCCCGCGATTGAGGAGCGAGTTAGTATGTGTTTTGGGTATGAGAATTTAGTGAAAGTGTTAAAAATGTTATGAAAGGAATTTTAATATTAATAAAAGTAGTGTTTAGTGAGGGGGACATATTCGGTTGGCGCGAAATAAAAATATTCTTAGATATGAGAGATGAAGAAGATTTGAGATCATTTTCGTGCTGGAATGCTCTAGAAGAGCAAATGTATAAGTAGCGCACTCGTTAGTAGTTGAGAAAAAGAAGCTCTATTATGCATATGATAGTGAGGCCCTACAGTACGTGAAGTAATATATGTTAACTCCATGCAAGTGGTGGAATAAAGAGGTGAATCAAGAAGTTAAAAAGTAAAAAGGAAGCATGGTTTAATGTACTCAAACAGATCAATGACTGATGTGTTTTCAAAACAGAAAGATGTTTTTAGAGTTAAGTTATCTTTATGAAGAAGAGGTCAAAAATAGAGATATTATAAGTCATGCATAAAGAATGCATTATGTACGGAGAAAAAATATCCACGAAGTAGGAGGTAATGAAATAGTTTCGTAAGGATTTATAGAATGGGGACTTACAAGGGAATAGTGAGTTCTTCTGGAAGGAAGCCCGAAAGGTTATACGAATGACAAAATAAGGGAATCTGCTTAGAAATAATATAAAGGGATGGACTTCGCTTTCCATAGCTTGATGAATATGTAATACGCAAGGAGACCGTTGTGAAGGGAAACACTATTGTCGAAGATGACTGCTATATAATATCGGCAAGTACAATTGAGATTGCAAGTGATCAAGTTAGTAGTCAAATTTATCGTGTGAGGATGGTGCAATAAGAAAGATTTATCAAGTAAATTTCTGTGAGGATGATAGGATCCATTAGTAAGTCGAGGAGTTATGATAGTAAATAATTGAGTGAAAACGTTGAGGAATGGTTAAAATCTTGCAGGTACATAAATGGAAAATTTAACGCTCTGAAATGAATTTCAAGAACAGAGGGGACGATTAGTGATTGAGGTGGATTTGGGAAGTTTGTGTCACAATAGAGCTTATTGTATGGAAGAATAGTTCCGAGGGATTGAGAGGTAAGACAGTTAATAAGTAATTACTTTACTTTAAGTGGTAACTGTAGGAATTATTATATATATAGGGGAATTAGTTTATTGAGTGTTGTAGGAAAGACATATGTTGGTATTTTGGTCCAAAGAGTGTGTTGAGTGACTTAGGGACTGATTGGTGAAAAACAAAGTTCATTTAGAAGTGGTAGAGGATGTGTGGATCAAATCTTTACATTGGTAAATCAAAGATTGAGCTTGAAGAGACAAGAAGGAAGAAGAATAAAATATAGTTATGCTTTAGATTATGGAGAGGATGTGTGGATCAAATCTTTCATTGGAACAAATGGTTGAGAAAATGAGGAAGAAGAATAAATTGTATTTAGATTTATGGATTTGCAACATGTGTATGATAGGATTAATAGGGAAGCTCTGTGGCAGGTGTTAGTGATATATGATTGGCTTTGTGTAAATAATCAACAGTATGTATGACAATAGTGACGGGTGTGTAAGAATAAATGGAGTTGAAAGTGATTGGTTTAATATTAATATTGGAGTGAGGAAGGGATGTGTATTGTCTCCTTGGTTATTCAATTTGTATATGGATGGAATTATGAAAGAATAAGAGGTGGGGTGACAGGAAAGGTGTTAGAATGATAAAGAATGGAAGAGAATGAACGGTACCCTACATATTATATGCAGATGATTTGGTTTTGTGTGGTGAATCTGAAGAGTTTGAGAGGATTGGTGGAGGGATTTACCAGGGAGGTATGATGCCTCTGTCAGGAATACCCTGGACAGAGGTCATGGCATACCTTGATGACAATCATAAGGTCCCAAACTTTTGAATAACATATTCATTCCTTAGAAAAGGTTTTAAGGGCTCCTTAATGCAAATGGGTTCAAACTAAAACTCTGCAAGACAAAGTTATGCAGCGAGTCTGTTGATTTTCTCGGTTATCAGATAAATAATCAGGGAATTCTTCCTATTAAAAAGAATCTGGCTGGTGTGATGGATTTTCCCATTCCAAACACAGTTGAGCAGTTGAGGCAATTTCTTGGAATAGTCAATTTTTATCAGCGCCATATCCCTCACTGCTCATCAATGGCCAAACCTTTGTCTTGTCAGACTGGTGGTCGTGTAGTCCAATGGACGCCTGAATGTCAGGACGCACTTGAAAAATTGAAATGTTCACTGGTAAGTCCTACATTGCTGGTTTTTCCCAATTATAGTGATGATACACCACCTTTAGAATTATATGTGGATGCGTCTGATATCAGAGCTGGAGCTGTGTTGTCTCAACATCAGGGAGAAGATAATCATCCCATTGCCTTCATCTCAATGACTTTCTCAGAAGCTCAGAAGAAATATTTAATGTAGAGCGTGAATTAGCTGCTCCCAGATGGGCTGTGAATGCATTGAGTCCCTTTTTATGCAATGAGAAGGCATTCTTCATATATAGCGATCATAAGCCGTTGCAATATCTGCACAATGTCGTCGGCAGATGGGTGTATTGCTTGTACTCATACCGAACTTTCAAAGTACAATTTTAAAGTTCGCCATATTAGTGGCAAGAAAAATATTCTGGCAGATGCGTTGTAGAGTTCACCTATACCCGTAGAAGAAGTGGACAATTGTGAATTAATACATGGAGGGAGTTTTTATAAGAACTATATTCCCCCAGGATTCAAGCAGTTAATCATTCCTGGAGGAGGAGGCTCTCTTTTCAGATGCTTAGCATTTTGGCTAGAAGGCTTTGAAGTTTCTCATATTGAAATGAGAGAAAAATTAGTTGTGGAGCTGTTAAAAGATCCAAAGAAAAATAATCTCCAGGGAAGAAATATTCTTAAGCAGTTACGATCATTATATCATCCTGGGCAAGTACCAATTCCTGAATTAATTCAAGTATTTGCAAATTTAATACAGTGCAAAGTAATGGTTTATTCCACTAGTGCTAAACCACTAATATATGGTGATTCTCTGACACTTTCCATTTATTCTGTGTGTCAGGGATATATTACACTTTATTAATTCTGGATGACAATTCTTCAGAAGGACATATTACACAAGCAAATTTAGTTAGGGTTACAAATAGTACACATAATACAAATACACATTTTATATACAAAATCTTAGTATAGATATTGAAATAATCAAAAAGCAGAGAATGGATAAGGTTCTTGAGAGTTTATCTCGAGTTATATGTGATGATGTGCCAACTTTAGGATGCCCTCAGTCAAATATATTCAAGTTTATGAAAGTTAAGATAATTAGTCAAGAGGGTATTCTGTACACCAGGAATAAAAATTCATCATTCCCTCTTCTAATATGGTTTCGATAGTGACCGAATATCATGTGGACTAAGGACATATAGGGATAAATAAACTTATTTCCCTAATTTGTGAGGAATTTTGGAATCCTCATATCAACCAAATAGTCTCAGATGTGTGCAAAGCATGTCCTCATTGTCAATTGTCAAAGACCTGTCCAAATATTGCCAAACCACCGGTGATGAAGATAATCTCATCGTATCCATATGACTTGTTGGCAGTAAATTTGTTGCAGTTACCTCGCACAAGGAAAAAATCATGGTATTGACCATTTTTCAAAATTCATTGCTGTTGTTCCTCTGAGCAACAAAACAAGTCAGACAGTGACGAGTGTTTTTAAATATAAAATCTTACCATTCATCTCAAACATTCCTGAATGCCCCTAAGTTATCAACGTTTAGAGTTCATTGGTGAACCTTTTATGATTATGTTGAATGAGTTTGGCACTTCAAGTCACATCCCTCAGTGCTATGGTGTCACAGAGAGCATCAATAGAACACAGTTACAATTGTTACGCTCTTTGGCCCAAGATAATCCATCTTCGTGGAATGATCAGTTGCCTCAAGCAGTTATTTTATATAATCATACATGGTATTCAGCTATCAATGTCACACCTTCAGATATTCTCTTGAAGCATGCCTACTTATTTAAAAATAATCCATGTCATCAGCAATTTTGGCATGATCCATCAAAGCACTTTTCTCCTTACAAAATCAGAGATAATGTGGTGTATGTAACGCATATGCCAGGTAACCAGGTCATTAATAAATTTAACACACGCTACAGGTCTTTTTATTATTCGCTGAGCTCACAGAAATAATCTTACTTATATTTCTAGGGTAAGTAATCCAAGTCATCAAATACAAGCTCATTATTCTCAGCTTCGATCATGGATTGAGGTTCCTCATTATTTAAGAAACAATCCCCATTTTAAGGAATTATTTATTAACTGAGGAATGTCCTATAGAAGATGAAATAGTCGAAAAGTTACCTGGAAATAATCGAGGATAAAACTCCAGAGCTGGATGATCCAATTTTTGAAGACTCTGAAGATGAGGATGAGGATTTTCTTGGATTTGAAATTAATTCACCTTTTTGATCCGTGAATATGCTAAACTAAATATTTCCATTTCAGTAGATTATTCAGCAAATAATCATGATAGGGTGAATATAAAACACATCACATACACTTTCACAACTACACCAGTAGGTACATCTTATTCCCAAAGTGTAAATAATCTTTCTAAGGGGTTATACATGGGTAATCCTCTGGTAAAGGATGGTATCTTGTTGAGTTCTGGGTGCAAAAATAGTCATGATGATGAGTTCAATTCATCAAAATCTATGTCTGTGATATATTCTTCTAATGTAAATCGTCGTATGTCTTCTGACTATGCTTTCTTAAAGTTTTTGTATTGAACTGATTCTACTGTATTAAGTAACCAGGTGGTGGAATCACCTGTAGAGTCAAATATTAGCAATTTTGAGGGTTTTCCTGACATGTAACACACATTCTGCAGTCAGAGTCTTCTGAATATAATCTTGGTTTTCCTGATGATGGGTTGTCAGTCATCAGTGAGGCAAGTGACACTGGAAACTGCACCATTAGTGAGTTTATCGAGGATTCCTATATCATTTCCCCTGAAATATCCATTCAGAGTGTGAGGAAGCAAAGGTTACAAACTCTATTGTAAATTCAATAGGTTCTATGACACGATCAAAAGGGCCTGTACCTGAGTTAGAATATGTTATGAAAAGTTTTAAGAATATTCTAAGAATAAAAATATTTAATTATTTAAAATAATAAAATTTAGTAATTACTATGTAGATTACATATAAAGGTTTAAAATAAAAATATAGGCTATGTCTTCATTTATTTTTCTACTTGGTTATTTGAATGTATAATTATTGAATCTATTTCCACCAGAAGAAAGAGTTATTTATGGTTGCATATTTTTTTTTGAACAATCATTTGTAAAGTATTCTTTTTATAGTTACTATCTTAACCGAGTAAAATTAATCAGTTTTTGGACTTATTGTAAAAAAGAAAAATTCCATTTTAGGTTAAGTTAAAATATAGTTTTATTATTGAATTTCGATATTGAAGATATTCTTGATAAAGTAAATGGTAAATAATGAATTAATATATAACAATTAATAGAGTAAATATTCAGCTAGATAACATAATTTAAAGGGAATTATTATTTACAGGTCCATGAGCTGGAGCCAGTGATTACTTGTGTTCCAGGGTTACTAAATTATTCCTATCCATGGTTTGGATGTACAAACTCTTCAACTAATCTTTAACCAACCATGGGTTTAGAACCACGGGCTTATTCTCCAACTTATTCGTGTGTGAAACCAAAGCAAAGAGTTGTTACTCAAATTTGTAACAGTGGGGTTGAACCACTAGTATATCTAAAATTCATCTAATCCACGGGGGCATGAGTGCCGACTTCGTCAATAATAATACTTTAGTTAAGTATTATTAAAAACAATTGTAATATTGTAATAATATACTATAATAATTATTTGGTTATTTACATTATTATTTACATTTCTTTTCTCTTATATGTAATATAGTTGCAATTTAATATATAGTAATATTGCATATCAAGTTGATACATTATATTTAAGAGTATAATTCCCATGATTTCTTCACCTTGGTCAAATATTTTGATAATTATTTTTTTCTCATTATTAAATTATTCCGAGCTCTATCTGTGGCAGCATATACAGTTGCATTCGTAACAGAAGAGTTGTAAAAATTCATTGTAATATATGTTTTACTGTGGTGTTCGAGTTTCTTTTGTAGATTGTTTCCCCGAGGTTTTCTTTAGTTTGCATTTTTTATGCTTGTTGCTTAATTGCCTGCTTTAATTATGCTTGCTGCGCCGCTGTTCCTTTCTTTATTTTTGCAAATAATTTGCTTTTCTTAGTCCAGTTAAATTGGCCAGTGTGTACGGCCAACTCTAGCATACAGGCGGAGGACGCAGAGAGATCCTCAGCTGTGTACGTACGATGGAGGAGTTCTGTGGGTTTATGATTGTTAGTATGCACAGGAGAGTTATCCTGACGTTGAGGTGATCCGATTCACACACTGTGTTCCCATTGGATACTGGCTGAATTAGTTTTTACTGTTGATGTTCTGTCTTATATTAGTTTATCTTCTGATGATCCTTGATGGAAATCTAGGACAGTGATTTCTAGCATCTCTCACTCTAATAATATTTTATTCGGAAAAGATAACTAATTGTATCTCTTCCCTTTTTTGGATTATAGCGGAGAGAGGTTGCTTCAACTGTGGACTTAATAAGTAACTATATAATTCGTTCTCAAATATATACATACTTATGTTAATTTATTTATATATATATATATATTTATATGTCTATATATATATATATCTATATGTATTATATTATTATTATATAATATATTAACATACAGGTAGGCAATTGGGTCTAGTTATAGTATCTTATATATATTATACTCAAATATATATATACTTATATATTATATATATATATATATATATATATATATATATTGCTGAATTTTTAAATGTATGGGAACTCTTGTATGAAGAGAAAGAAATAGTACCATCAGAAGAACAAGAAATAAGGCTGGGAATACTGTGAACTGTAGGTGGGGAGTCTTATGTATATGTAAGGGGTGTCATTTGTGGCCACATTTGATTATACGACTTCAATAATCTTTAGCATCTAAGCCTAGTAAGGTAATAATTCCTTTTGTTTGTATACTGTGCTCTAGAAATAGTTATACTTAGTTTAGTTAATCATTTATTTTAAAACTGATAGCACTGCATACTGCATAGTTGGAAAATTGAGAATGAAACAAAAGTAGGGAGTAAAGACACTAGTGACAGAAGAGAAAGAGTGTCAGATCATCCCTCGTTTTTTGTTGTGATAGAAGGATATGAGAATTGGAGAGAAAGAATAAATTATTGGCAAATGGTAGGAGGTGAAATATCCAGCAATTGAAATTAGAGTGGCACAAAAAGGGAATGAGTATGATGCAGTGAAAATTATGAATCAAGAACAATTGGGTTCGAAAGTAGGAGTTAAAAAAAACTCTTAGAGAAATTAGAGTATTTATAAGTTAGAGAAGAAGAAGAAGAAGAAGAAGAAGAAGAAGAAGAAGAAGAAGAAGAAGAAGAAGAAGAAGAAGAAGAAGAGAAGAAGAAGAAAGAAGAAGGAGATGAAAGAAGAAGAAGAAGAGAAGAAGAAGAAGTAGAGAAGAGAAAGAAGAAGAAGAAAGAAGAAGAGAAGAAGAAGAAGAGAAGAAAGAAGAAGAAGAAGAAGAGAAGAAGAAGAAAGCAAAGAAGAAGAAGAGAAGAAGAAGAGAAGAGGAAGACAGAGAAGAAGAAAAAGAAGAAGAGAAGAAGAAGAAGAGAGAAGAAGAAGAAGAAGAAGAAGAAAGAAGAAAGAAGAAGAAGAAGAAGAAGAAGAAGAAGAAGAAGAAGAAGAAGAAGAAGAAGAAGAAGAAGAAGAAGAAGAAGAAGAAGAAGAAGAAGAAGAAGAAGAAGAAGAAGAAGAGAAGAAGAAGAAGAAGAGAAGAAGAAGAAGAAGAAGAAGAAGAAGAAGAAGAAGAAGAAGAAGAAGAAGAAGAAGAAGAAGAAGAAGAAGAAGAAGAAGAAGAAGAAGAAGAAGAAGAAGAAGAAGAAGAACATTGGTTAAAAAAAATGAAAAATGGTGAATAAAACACAGAAGAAAAGTTAAATGCCAAAATATTAATTTGAGCTAGTAAATGGAGTGATAGATACAACATAAAAAAAAAAATTTAGAGAATGGAAGGGTCAAGTGGATTGATTGACCTTTGGGAACATAAGAGTTTGAAAGAATACCTGAAATTGAAGAAACCCTTCTGATTAATTGTGAAGAAGAGATCTTAAGAGCTAAGATTAAAGTTAGATAGCTGGAAAGACAACAGGGAGCATGAAGAAGTAGGAGAATAAGAAAAAGATGGTAAAAACATATGCAAGGCTAGGCTAGTAGCGAAGGTATAAGAGGAACAAAAGGGTGAAAACATGAATGAAGTACAGACATGTTCAGCAGAGGTTCTAAAAAAAACACTGGCAATCATAAATTACTATCAATGAGAATATAAAACTAGTTATTTAAACTGCTTATTTATAAGATAAACAAATTGGAAGAAATGTGTATTTAAAACCACCTCAAGAAGCGAGGACTCGAGATGTCTGGACATTAAAGAAAACAATATATGGTTTAAAAGACGCTGCTAGAGATTCGTATGACAGCTTATCAGAGATACTACAAGATATAGTAGGTATGAAGTGTAAACTAAAGTAAAATACGATTTTATATTGGAAAAATGAAGGCAAACTGAAAGGTATCATGTATACTCATGTGGAGATTTTGTTGTTTAGGAGATGAAGAATTTCATGAAGATGCAATTAAAAAATTTTAAAAAAGAATCAAAGTAGGTTTTGAGGAAAGAAATCAATTTAAATATACAAGAATAAGCTTGAAACAGATAGGAAGAGATGTACATTTTAGATCAAATTCAATATGTAAAACAAACATTGTCCAGAAAGGGGGGTTCATGGAAGATAGAGAACTCAGAGAAGATGAACTGTCTGGACACAAAGCCATGGTTGGCTGATTAAACTGGTTATTGCAACATACCAGACCTGACATGTCAGTAGAGTAAGCTTTTTAAGCAACAAATTTAAGGGAGCAAGAACTAGTGACATGACATGAGAAGTTTAATAAAAATAACAAAGAGAATGGAAGACAAAAAAAATCAAAATCTCTTTAAAGACTTAAGGGGACAAATTTTAACTTGGAAGTGTATGTAGATGCATCTTTCAACAATGCAAGTGATGGAAATTCTCAAATAGGATATGTCATATATGACTAATGAGAAACTAACTGTCCTCTATTATGAATATAAAAAATAGCCAAAAGAGTGGCAAAGGCTACGCAATGAGTGTGGGTGAGGCAGCTGAGAATGCCATTTGTTTGAAAATGATTTGGGAGGAAATAAAAAAAAACAAAGATTAAAATAAAAATACACAGTAAAACTCTAGAGGTCTATTAAATCAGAAAATGGGGTATTAAGCAGGAGATTGAGTACAGATGTGGCAGCGATAAGAGAAATAATAGAGAGAAAAAATTTCATCAATAAACTAGATAGGAACTAAAAAGAACAAACAGCAGATGATTAAAAAAAAAGTGTGAAAGATAGGGAGATACTGGAGCATGTAACTAGTTAAAAGAAGAGAGACGAGGAGGTGAGAAAGAGAGAGAGAAGTATAGGATATAAGATTGATTAAATATTTTAATATGCTTTTAAAGATGATGAAGTAGTTGTAAAGTAAATTGTGTGGATCTAGGGCTTTTAAGGTAAAAGTCCATGCAAAACAGATTGTATGAGCTTGTAGAGTAGTTGCAAGGATATTTTATGTGGAAAAGGTAACTAATTATATCTCTTCCCTTTTTTAGATACAGAAACTTACTATAAAACTCATGGACATAAAATTAACTATGTAATCTTTCAAATATATCATACTTATTTATTAATTATATATATATTGCTTGATTTTAAAATTTATGGGAACTCATTCATGAAGAGAAAGAAATAGTACCGATAGAAGTACAAGTAGACAAGACTGTGCACTGTATGTGGGAAGTCTGATGTATATGTAAAGGGTGTCATTTGTGGCCACATTTCATATAACTTATATGTATTTGACTTCAATAATAATCTTCGACATCTAAGACTAGTAAGGTAATAATTCACTTTGTTTGGATATTGTGTACTAGCATTAAAATTTAAAGAAAAAATAAAAATAAAACTTTCACAAGAAATTGTAAAAATAAACACTTACAGTAAGGTTTTCTTGGTTTTTTCCTCAGACACGATGCAACGTATGCTTCAAGCTCTCGTAACGTAGATGGCTTTAAGGTTTCGAAATCAATTTCAATTTCATCTGGATTGGAATCACGTAAAGAAGGCTCTCTTGTTTGGATAATGTGAACTACTCTCCCTAATTTATCACCTGATAAAACAAATAATAATATTAATAATAATAATAATAATAATAATAATAATAATAATAATAATAATAATAATAATAATAATAATAATAATAATAATATGTTCAAATTAATATTATATCTGACATTTTCGGCAAATATGCATACCTGGTAATTTGTTAATATCCAAACTGAGCTGTCTCTTTTCATCATATGACATGGGCTTCGCATTATCTTCATCTTCTGAATCAAAGACCATGCCTGGATTACTAGAAGACTTCTTTTTGGATTTGTTGGCATTAGACCTTTGTCGTTTTTGTTTATTATTACTAGTTTTATTCTTTTTAGGTTTTGATGTGACTGGGGCAGGGATGGGGTTAGGCAAGTTAGGGACAGTGCCTGGAATAGCTGTATTAGGAGGAAGAATGCCAACTGAAGTGGAAATGCCTTCATATAATAGTTGCCTCTCTTTGTCCTTTTCTTTTTTCTTTTTGCTCTTCTTCTTTTTTTCTTTCCCTCTCCGAGCTGATTCTTCTACTAAAAGCTATAACAGAAATATAATATACATAAGAAAAAAAAATCTAATTACATAGTAAACCTGAAATTTAACTGTAAATATATTGGATCTGATTGGAAAGTATCTGATATTTAGGTACTAAAATAAAACAAGCTAAATACATTGTTCAAAAATCACTCTTCTCCAATATAAGCCCACCGAGACTCAAAACACCTAGTACAATGGTCCATCCACAGCTGGAAACATATTTCAATTTTTGGGATCGCTAACAGGACAAAAGTCGAAAAGAAAGCCCAGCCTTACCACCCCCTCTGTACCATCAATTAGTAAGAACTCGTCGCAAAACCCGGCCATTCTCTCCTATCATGCACCTTTCTTCAAGCCTCTGCCAAACTCACATTTCTCTCCTGCAGACATTCATTTACTGACTCAATCCACTTTTTCTTCGGTCTCCCAGCCGGTCAGTTCCGAACACACTCACCACTATACATCCGTTTAACCAACCGACTATCATCCCTTCCACATGACCAAACCATCTCAACATACTTTCATCTATTCTCTCGTTTACCCTTTCTTCACACCACACATCTCTCAATAGGTTCATTCCTCATTTTTTAATCATTCTCAACGCAGCATGCCCCTAAGTTGGCCTCTTGAACAATTGGAACTTTAGAATCTATACTTCATATTCCAGACCAGTCTCACTACTATACAATAGCACAGGAAACCACATACCCTCATGCAAGACCCAAACGCACTCCAGCTACTTAGTCCTTTTTACATTCACCAACGATTTAAATTGCCAGCCACATTCTGCATTCCACTTTCCTACTAAGGCTCTGTTTTCATCCGGTTCCCTTCTCATCCAACACATACCCTAAGTATTTAAACTCTGGAAACTTGTTCAGCTGTCACCATCTAACATAACTCTACACTGAGGACTGTCCACTCACAACCATAACCTTGATCTTATTACGTTTACTTTCAAACGCCTCCTTTTACACACCTGCAATTCATCTACCAATCCTCTCAAACTCTCTTCAGATTCGCCACAAAGAACAAATCATCCGCATTTATTAGGTAGGGCAATCACCATTTCATCTCCATTCTTAATCATTCTAAAACCTTCCCCTCACCGCATAATTCTTCATAACCCATTCATATACAATTTGTATAACAGGAGACTAACACCTGTCTCACTCTATTAAATCTAACCAATCACTTTGAATCATTTATTCTTACACACGCTCTACTTCAAAATCCTCATACATACTTTTGATTCCACTTCAGAGCCTACACCAAACACCTTGCCATATGAGCTTACCCTATTTAACTTCTATCATAGCTGTTGCAAATCATAAAACTAAATTACAATATTTTCTTCTTCTCCTCATTTGTTTCAATGTAAAGATTTGATCCACAACATCCTTACACTCCTAAACGGCATTTGTTCTTCACGCATCAGTCCTTCAGTAACGCACTCTTACCGACAAGAATACCAGCATATATCTTCCCTACAACACTCATAAACTAATTCCTCTATAATCTCAGTTACCTTATCTCCTTACCCTTATATAAGGGTATTATTACTTGCTCTCCTCCAATCCTTTGAACTATACTCCATAAACTTTATTACAACAATTCCAAATCAATAATTCACGATCTGCCTCTATTCTTGATCATTTCAACAGTAATTTCATTTATAACTGCAGATACCATTCTTTTAACTTTCTCACTCTACCTTATTACCTCCCCTTGCTAATAAACCTCATCCCCAAAATACCTATTCTTCTGCAACATTGGGATCTTCCCCCATTCACTATCACTCTTCATTACTGCAAATATTAATGCAGATTCTCGAAGTGTTTTTCCACACTCTCCTCACATCCTTTTTCATCAGTTACAAAAACAACATCCCTATTCATTATTCCTAAGCAGGTTCCCCTTATTCTATTCTTAACTTTCGCGCTTCTTCGCAGAAGAGCTTCCTATTCCTTGGTA
>JABUQX010010736.1:25000-102437 GCA_015478945.1 Trachelipus rathkii
TAAGGAACAAAGCTTTAACTCAATTAGCACAAATATATAATAGTTCAATCAGCCTAAATTTCATTCCCCCTATCTGGAAAAAAAGCTATCATTATACACAAACTAAAACCAGGAAAAAAAACCCTCTGACCCCTTATCTATCTATTATCAACACTATGCAAACTAATAGAAAAAAACATACTAAACAAAATAACTCCACTCTATCAAACACACAATTCACACCACATCCAACAAAATCATTCAACTACAATCACACTCATAAACATCATAAATACAACCCACAATCAATGCCTAAACTCCAAAAACCCACTCACCAACAATCTAATCATAAGACAACTTGACATCAACAAGCAGTCGATACAGTCCTACATAAACTTGATTCAAAAATAACAAAAATCTAAATCCCACTAACCTAAGGAATGATTTTCCAATTTCCTCAGGGAGAACAGCACAATACAAACAAACACTACACAAAATCCAGAACAGCTAAAACCAATAGCCCGGAGTACCCAAAGCGCGCAAACTTCCCCCATCTACTATCAAACCGATACACATTCCAATCTCTCACAACCACCAAACAGACCACACAATCTACACCACACAGATAACAATTACCTAGCCCACTTACATACCAGAACTCAACACAGCCACAACCTGACACAACAATACATCACAACTTCAAACATGGCTACAGAAAAACAGCAACGTCCGCCCACCAAAACAAATGTCAATTAACTTTAAATCACCAAACGACCGCGCAACTTGAACGCACACCCCCAAGTTACTTAAACAACATTGCATACCTCCCACAACTTCAAAATCCTCAGTAGTATCCTCTAACAATCATCTCCACCTTCACAAAAGCACAGCACATAATTTCATCTGCAAACAAGAAACTAAACATTAAGACCCATCACATGCACAGCACTTATACAACAACAACAGACACCAACACTATATACAAAAACAAATACACCCATCCGACTATAAATACGCTCTCCCAACTAGGGCACCCACTACGACTAAAACAAACATAATTAAAAATCCAACATGACACCAAATAAGCTCTCAAGAATCATAACAGATGACACATCAACAACCACAACACCCACACGAAGAAACAAAAAACTACCATAGACACAAACCGGATATGCATAGCACCACAAACTCTCATTAAAACCAAACACCCTATGCCACAATTACCCTCTCTAACCCCACTCCTCTTACACAGCTCAAACAAACCCTTCTCATCGCTTATATTACCAAACACATTCTGAACAACTATCCACCTCCCTTAAGCGCACAACCTTCATTTTGTAGATGGCTCGGTTTCGAGAATCCCATTCGGATCCGAACACCAAACAACTTTTGATTCCGTGTCACACCAAAATTCAGCCACCAGAATATAACTACTCAAGAACCAGTTAGTCTCGATGCAAGTTAATCGCGGCCACCATCACTAACTTACAATATTACAACACAGATTCAACTTCAACCAAAACCCCCACAACATGTCAAACTGTAACACGTCTGGAGACACATCTAACTTTTTTTTTCTCTCTGTTTATCCTAACTTCTCAAACCAGAAACAATCATGAGAACATTTTCATCCCGGCGGAATATCTATGAGCGAAGCGCAGCGGGCCTTACCTGACGCATTATGGCCCCACCATACCTAGAGTGTCAGGTGAAAAGCTAGCTAACCTTTAGTTGGTATCTATATATATATATATATACTATATATATATATATATATATATATATATAATATATATATATATATTATATATATATATTATAATATATATATCATATATATTCTTAATATATATATTTATATATAATATTATATATATGTATATATTACTATATATAGTTATTAATATATATATTATATATATTCATGATTTTGAATTTGTTAAATAAGCGCTGTTTATGGGGGAGTTAAAGTTCGAGGATTGGGAGGGAAAGGCAAGTAATAATACCTTATTTCAAGCGTAAGGAGATCAAGTGGAACTTAAGAAATTAGAGGGGAATTGTTTATGTGTGTATAGAGAGATATCTGCGATTATTTGGGTTCTCGAAGAGTGCGTTCGATGACTGAGGAACGACTGGTTGCAAGAACAGTCCCGTTTAGGAGTGCTTTAGTTAAGAAGGCTGTCATTGTGGATCACAATCTAATGAAACAAATGACCTGAGAAATGAGGGAAAAGACATAATTGTATTTAGTTTTATGGATAGCAACAGACCAATATGATAGTTTAATAGGAAAGCCCATTGGCATGTGTTCAGTAATATATCGGTGTGTGTAGCTTCTGAATGAATCAAAGTAGTATACGATTAGTGAGCGTGTTAAGAATATAGTGCAATGATTGTTTCAATATTTACTTTATTTAGACAGCAGGTTGGTTATGTCTCCTTGTTATTCAATTTGTATATGGAGGTATGAAAGAATTTCGAGTGGGATGCAGAAATGGTGGGAAAATAGACAAGGAAACTGCTCCGGCTTGCCGGATATTTGGTCTGTGGCGAATCTGAAGAGAGTTTGAATGGTTGGTAGGAGATTTGCCAGGTGCTGTAAAAGGAAGAGGCTTGAAAGTAAAACGTGGATCAAGAGTTAAGGTTATGGTGTGAGTAGGACAGTTCCGTCAGTGTGAGTTATGTATACGATGCGGAGCAGCTGAACCGTCGTCCTGAGTTTTAAATTATTTAGGTGTATTGTTGAATGAGAAGGACAACGGTAATGCAGAAGAAAGTGTAGTAGAAGTTAGTGAATGGCAGGAGCGTGGTGTGCAATTCTAAATCGTTGATCGAAAGTAAAGGACTAAGTCTTGGTGCGCTAGGGTCTTATACATGAAGGGTATGTTGTTACCTGGTGTTATTGTATAGTAGTGAGAACTATGTCTGGAATAAGAGTATAGATCTAAAGTTCAATGGTTCAGATGGACAATCTTAGGGGCATGCTAGGCTTGCGTGAGAAAATTGATAAAATGAGGTATGCAACGTATTAGAGAGTTGATTGCGGGAAGAAACGGGTAAAATAGAGAATAAAGATAAATATGTGAGAGCGTTTGTCAGTGAAAGGATGAATAAATGTAGATTGGTTAAGCGGTATTGTAATAGTGGCGCAGTGTTGGAACACCGGCTTCGCGGAGACCGAAGAAAAAGTGATTGAGTCAGTGAACCTTTTCTGAAGGAGGAGAAATTGCAGTTTGGCAGAGCGAGAATAAAGTGCATAAATAGGAGTGAATGCGTTTGTATGAGGGGTATGTTGTGGCCCACTTGGGCCAAGGATGAACCTTACATACGATTACCATTGAGGGTCCGCTTGCGCGTCCATGAAAGCTCTAGGGTAAAAGATGTAGATAAAGAAAGAAAGAAAATAATATAGATATCTATATATACTATATATATATATATAATATATATATATATATATATAATACTTAATAATTATATATATATATATTCATATATAATATATAATTATAATATATATACTATATATATATAGATTAGATATATAATGAATATTTATTATATATATACTATATATATATGATATATATATAGATATATATCTAGGGTATATATATATAATATATATATATATATATATTATATATATATATATATTGAAAAGATTTTAATATTAAACTCTTAAATATATTCAGTAAAATTATTGATGCAGTCATCATCATTTATTTAATTTTAAAAATGACTTAAGTTTCACAAAGTTACACACATACAAAAAGAAAAACTAAAATAGGTGAAAAGAGAGATTAGTTTCAACTCTTTCATCTACATACTGAAGAAACCATTACATGGGAAGAGTTGTTAAACAAACATAAGCAGGATGTGCATTTTTTTTAAATACTTTATTTACTAATTAACGGTTTTGTTTTTCCATTCCATAACAAACTTGCAGTCTATTAGGCACTATACATTTTGCGCTTTAATTAACAAGCTTCTTATCCGTCTAAAAGACAAAAATTAAAGTACGGAATGTTATCTATTAAAGATAATACAGTTTATAAGCAAACTAAATTATTAATGCAGGTAATTACATCTAAAAGAAATTTATCCAATGATTATGTTGTGAAGAAAAACTAATTTAGATATATTTTAAACATACATTGAGCATTGTACAAGTATTGTATGATTTTTCTGTAACCAAATGACAATGCATAACTTATAACCAAAGAAAATTAAGTTAATTGGATCATATTATTAGGAAAAACAAAAGCAAAAAACAAATACATGTTTATGAGCCGTTTTACAAATTCAAATGACATAGGAACTCAAAAAAAAAAAAAAATTGCATGTTTTTTGTTTTATCACAATATATAAACTCAAATACCCCAAATATAGAGAATCAACACATTATATTCAAATTTAAAAAAATTCTACGTTAAGCAAGAAATAGATGATGGCTCTTAAATAAATGACAAAAACTTTGAATAAATAAAAGGTTACTTATTGATTCAAGCTCATCAATTAAAGTTAAATCATTGGGTACAGTACATACAAGAGTCATCGTAATGATAAAGAATTTAATTTTAAAAAATAACAATAGATACACAAGATAAAATAGTAAAAATAATTGTACTTTTTAATAATTCATAAGGCATAGACCACGATAAGTAACTGAACTGAAACCTGTTCTATTAATACAAAGTATCATTTACAACTAATAACTATATCAATTCAAGTTTTCCTTTATAACTTCATTGCAATACAAAAAGTATATTTATAGGGAAAGTAAGAGAGAAAAAAATAGAAAAAAAAAAAAAAAAAACTTACAGAATGCTTTTTAGAGAAAAGTTCCTTCAGAATTTCTTTGCATATTTTATATGATTCAGAAACTTTCCCTTTTGGTTTTGAGCTATGTTGGGGCTGCAAAGGAATGATTTATTAACCTTAGAAATCAAAAGTAATAAAATTTACACGATATAATCATATTATATATAATAATATATACATAAATATATTACGATATATATATATATATAATATACTTTATATAACTATATATATAATAAATATATATCATATATATATATATATATATATATATATAATATATATATATATTATATTATTATGTAATAAACATCATTACTTGAGATTCAGGTTAATTCTTATTAACTTTTTTAATTGTCTCCCGCTCTTTCACTGGATATATTTCCCCATTGTAACTTCACTCATAATTTGAATTACTAACCGGCGGCCCTAGAACGTCTGCTTTCCTCTTTATTCCTTTCTGTAAAAAAAAATATTTATATTAGCTCAAAATATATATATATATATATAAATATAACTATATATATATCATATACTATTATTAATATATATATATATTAACTATATATATTTATACTATCTATATACTACTTTGTATATACTATTATATATATATCTATTATATATATAAAATAAAGTCGTAATAAAGATCCCGTATCAGAAAGAAAAAATTTATATTAAAATAGCATTGGAAAATTTGTTTTAGAATTACCACTTCAAGAATTGACAAATTCTCTAAGTACAGCACAAACCTGTTTAAGAAAAAAATACATAACACACATATTATACTGCCTATCAGTAGTAGGAATTGTGATACATTTTAAAACAATAACATAAAAGTTTTCCTTTTGCAATTCAAATTGGCATTGCCTCCATCCATAATAATATACTATAAATATATTATATAATTATATATATATATATATATATACTATATATATATATAATATAAATTATATATATATATATAATATATATATATTATATTATCTTCCTCCTATCCCCAGAAAAGTAACAGAAGAGCATGACTCAAGTCGAAAAGAAATCCTCCCCTCCCTTTTATACTGACCCCACTATATCCCCGTGAGAACTCGCTCACCAATCAAAATCCACCTGAGCTTGAGGAGACTGAAGGACCCTCACTGTGGTATCTCTTCAATGTGAGGTTATCCCCATGACAACGCCCACAACACATACCCCCCTCACAAAACCCTTCCATCACTCCTGTTCTCGCTCTCTGCCAACTCGCCAGTCCTCTCTTTCAGCATTCCTTACGACTCAATCGCACTTTTTCTTCAGTCTTCCCAGTCAGTACAATTCCAGCCTCACTCACACTATGCATCGCTATAACCAACCGACTATCATTAACCCAAACCATCTCAATGTACTCTCGTTTATTCTCTCATTTACTTCTTCACACCACCCAACTCCCTAATGCGTTCATTCCTCATATCAATTCTTATCACCTAAACACGCCACCTAACTAAGATGTCCATCTGAAACACATTGAACTTTAGATCTATACCGCTTATTCCGACCACAGTTTCACACTATCATCAACAACACGGTAAAACAACATACCCTAATTGCAAAACCCTCGCATATCCGACTAGTCCCTTCACATCCACGAAGGATTTATTACACCAGCCACCTTACCTACTCATTCACAACTTTCCTACTACATTCTGCATTCATCTGTCCTATATATATATATATTATATATATTTATATATATATATAATATAATATATAAATAAGAAATATTTATATAGTTAATATATATTATATATATAATATATTACTATAATTGAAAATAGGTAACAAAATGTTTTTTGAAAAAAAAAATATGAAAATATCCGCCTTAAAATATTTGTTGTTGAATGCTTGATCTTAAATATATCGCGTCAAAAACTCATTATAAAAACGTAATATAAATACCTATAATAATCCCAACAAATCTCTAAATTATTGATTTTAAAGGTAAAAAAAAATAAAACTTTTTTAACATGTTTTCATTCTATACTATATATATATATAATTATATACTATATATATATATAATTTATATATAATGTATATATATAATATATATAATATATATATTATACTATATGAGAAACTTATATAAAGTATATATATATATATATATCTATCATATAATATATATCTATAATACTATTATAATATATATATATACGCTATATATAATATATACTATATATATATATATACTAATATATATATATATCATGTTATATATATATATATATATATATATATATATATATATACTTGACATTGTAAAAATAGCAAGATATATCACAAGCTCAAGAGCTAAAAAAATTTAAATGACCAAGCCGGCAAATTCTCTCTGAATGCCAAGGTATGGTTTCTATGAAATATATAATTGATATGTCTCTGAAGTTGTCAACATGTAACAATAGATGAAAATGAAAATCTGGTTGTAATAGAAATCTTATAATGTTGATGAATTTACCATCTTTCATATGAGTTGACGTAATATATGTGGATTTAATAATAAAAAAAAAAACAAAAACAAAAACAGTGATTATGTGCTTATTGGATAATTATATTGTAATTACTGGAAATAGTCCATTGTGATAAAATATTTCAGTAAGTTTTACCATAAATGTTAAATTTTTATAATAGAACAATAATATGCTAACAGTATGGAAGTGCCATTTGCAATACTTTTATAGTTTACATAGTGATTTAAATATTTGAAAGGATCTATCTAAACATGCAGCTGTACAGAAAGTCTGTATCTTTAAGACTATTATAAAAATATTTTTTATTTTATCAAGCATAACCAACTAATGAATATCTATTTTGCCATTGAGGTAAACAAAACATATTGACATAAAGATTGGGAGGGAGAAAACTGTTTTACTTCGTTCTTGAAAGAGCTATTAGACATATGACCGTAGAAAAAAAAATATATGTATAAAAACAATTTTTTTTTTTTTTTTTTGTTCTCTTTAAACAACAATGAAATTGCACATAAATGATCACTAAAATCATGCAGATCAGAAATATCTTCCATGTTTACATATAAAATCATAACACCAATCCAAAATTTACCATACTCCATACTAAAAGACCATATACTCATCTTGAAACATTAAACATGTATGAAATTGAAACAATGCAATGCTACATTTTATGATACATCAAATGAGCAAAGGCTGTACACAGGTGATGTACAATATTAAACTCTCACCTGAGCATCATTCTGGTTCCATGTTTCCAATGTGGGATTAGTATGAACTATTGATGGTGCAGAAGTATGTTGAGCATAATGAGGAAGGGGTCCGCTTGATGATGCCTAAATACCAAATGAAATAGAATGAGACTACCTAACAAAATTAGATCAGACCCCAAAATTAAGAAATAATGAAATGAACTTTCTACACACATTTACAGCAGATTTTCAGAGTATTTAAGCCAAGATAAAAAGAGAAAAAGGATCCCAACCATATGACAACTGACGAAATTGGTTAACATTAAGAAAGTAAATTAACAAGAAATGAAAATTACAAAAATATAAAAAATTAAATTTAACCTATGTATCGACGTCGTACTGTAAACCTATTTGGTATGAAAACATGAAAATGTACTTTTAAAAAATTCCCATACTATAGTTTTAGATGAGATTTCCTAAAAATAGATTTAAAGAAAAAAAAAAACATAATACCAGTCTTTCAACAAAACATTTTTTAGAGGGAATATTATATTTTGAATTTCTAACGAAAAGCAAAGGCCAAAAAAATTAAGAGAATAATAGCATGAATTGACTTAGTTTAAGCGATTTAATTAACATAAAATAATATGATTATTGAAGATTAATTAACTAAATTTTAAAAAATTTATTGATTATAAAACCTAAATACTGTAATTCCGATACTCCAATCACCACCTTTTGGGATCCTTATTTCATGTTATATAAACATCAAAAAAAAAAAAAAACACTCACTATAATTCAAGCTTTTTAAAGGGCTTACAACACCAGTTAAGCAAGAATTTAACCAACCCTACACCTCATTCCAAATCTATGTAAATAAGCAGTTATGTCTAACCAACAGAAACAAATAAAAGACCACTAGGGGAAACTAAAGTCAAGAAAATAAGATCCTATAATAGATGTAAAACTAATAATTTTGGAACTGATTAAAAGATATGACATAAAATATCAAGAAAAAATTAAAAAAAAGAAAGTAAAATCAAAAGAAATTAAATATATATATATATATATATAAAATAATATAATATATATATATATATATATATATATAATATAATAATATATATATATATATAATATATATATATATATATATTTATAATATAATTTATATATATATTATATATATATAAATATATATACTATATATATATATATATATATATAATATATATATATATACATATATATATATATATATATATAATATATATATATATATATATATATAATATTATATATAATATATATATATATATATATATAAAAAGAATGGAGTTAAGTATTGTTTAGCAATTTTTTGGTATCAGTACTTATTTTTTTTGTATTGTATTCGGTATCAAGTATCAATTAAAAATTATCTAATACTGATTCAAACACTGGCAGTATAATAAACCTGCTATTGATAATTTCGTAGTATCTGTATAATCTGAATACTTTGATATTAATATCAGTAAAATTTTTGCAATCACTCCATTACTATAATAATATATATAATATATATAATATATATATATAATATATATATATATATATATATATATATATATATATATATATATATATATATATAATATATATATATATAATATACTATATATATATATATATATAATATATAATATATATATATATATATAATCAGTTACCAATACTTTCCCCAGACTAGGGTAAGGGCGCAGACATAACACTGAAAACAGAATAGTAAAGGAAGAGCAAGACCTACGTCAAGGAAAATTTCTCCACCCCCTCCCCTTAAGTGAGAGCTCCTTGCAGTAAAAAAAAAAAAAAAAAAAAAAAAAAAAAAAAAAAAAAAAAAAACACACACACACACACACACAAAATAGGGGATTCAATTCAGAAGACTGCGGCGGATCCTCACTGTGATATCTCATCAATGTAGGGTTTATCCCCTGGACCAGGGCCACAACCATACTCCCTCACAAAAACCCACCCATTCACTATATTATGAACTTTCTTCCTCGCCTCTGTCAACCACATCCTTTACAGACTCGAACCCACTTTTTTTCTACCACAAAGTCGGTTGATGACCACAACTCACCAGAGTCCGCACTATACATTCGCTTTAAAACCAACCGACCTATCAATCCATCTTTCTATATGACCAAACCATCTTAATACACACTTTCGTTTCTTCTCATTTACTCCTTTCTTCCCACCACACATCTCTCCCTAACACATTTATTTCTCATTTTATTCAATTCTTCTCACAACCTAACACGGGCGCCCTTAGATTGTCCATGCTGAAACATATTGTACTTTAGATGCAAATAACTTTATTCCAACAATAGTTTTCACTACTAATAACTATTAATCCAAGACTTACGTCCTTATACAAAAGCAAGAATTTAATTGCACAAGCCATTCTACCATTTCACAATTTCTAAACTACATTCTGCATCTCTGTTTTTCTTTTATCTAACCTATAGCCTAAATAATTAAACTCAGATACTTCTTCCAATTGACAGTATCCCAACATGATTTCACACTGACTGTCTTCACTCACGTCACAAGCATTACCTTACTCTTATCTACATTTACTTCAAACCCCTCCTTTACACACCCTGCCAATCTTCTCAAACAACAACCCTCTCAAACTTTCTTTAGATTCACCAACAAACCAAATCATCAGCATACAATAAATCGGCACCTTCCACTTCTTTTCCATTCTTTCAATCGTCTAACATACCTTCCCCTACCACTCCTTCCTCCTACTTCATAACCCATTCCATATACAAATTAAATACCATAGAGATATAACACATCCCTGCCTCACTCCCTATTAATAAAAATTCACTTTCAACTAAATTTATTCTTACATACGCTTCACTATCAATCATACCTACTCCATTCAAGAAGTCTACTACCAACACCATATATAATATCGCAAAACCTGGCCACAAACGCTTCGCTATTAATCCGTCATATGCTTTTTGCAAAGTCCATAAACCCTAAAATACAATTTATTCTCTTCTCTCTTAATTTTCGATCATCTGGTTTCAAATGTAAAATTATGATCTATAACACCCTCTACCGACTTCTAAATCACATTGTTTTTTTGCCCAATCAGTCCTCTCTCTATATACGGTAATATATATATATATATATATATATATATATATATATATATATATATATATATATATATATATATATATATATATATATAATATATATATATATATATATAATATAATATATATATATAATATATATATAGAAACTGAGAAATGGTAGAAGGTGATATGATTCTGTGAAGAGAGAGGTATGTGTGTAAGTAATACTTTCTTTAAACACAAGAGTATCCCATAAGTATACTAGAGTTGGTGTAGGTAGAGATGGTATCGAAGTGAAAAGTATGAAAGAATTTTTGGTTTGGTGAAGAAGGAGATGTTGAAGTATGTGTTGGATGTTAAATTAGTTAGGGGATTAGGAATGGGATTTCGGATCATTATGTTGTTCTATGTAAAATTAAGTTAGTGGGGCTTGGATGGAGAGGAGGTGATACGAAAAGGAAGTAGGTAAAAATTAAGAGTGAGAAAGTTAAGTGAACAAGGTAATAGGATAAGTATGTAAGAGCGCTCGCTAGTAAAAAGGTTGAATTGTGAACAAGGTGATACTGAGCAAATCTGGGGGCAAATGAAGGAAGCAATTGTTGTAGTGCAGGAAAGTGTGGGATGTGCTAACAGTAGGAGTAAGAAATGTTTAACAGCGAATGGTGGAATGAAGAGGTGATGAAGCGGATAAAGGTAAAAAAGAACGTGGTTGAATGTACTAAGAGCAAATGATGACAGATTCAAAAGAAAGATGCTTGGAATTATATAACGGAGGAAAAAAGAAATACTAAAAGGTGTAATACGTAGGAGAAAACAAGAGGTAAAGGAACAGTTTTGAAGAAGGATGAATGAGGACATACAAGGGAATAGAAGCTCTTCTGGAAGGAAGCGCGAAAAGTTAAAATGAGAATAAGGGGAATGCTTAGAAATTTTCAATAGGGGATGGTGCTTTTGTAACTGATGAAAGGATGTGAGGGGAGGTGGAAAGAACACTTCGAAAAATTCTGCACAATATTAACAGTAATGATGAGGTGTTAGTGAATGTGAGTGGTTTTATGGTGCAAAAAGAATAGGTATTTTGGGATGAGGGTATTATCAAGGAGGAGGTAATGGGTTGGGTGAGAAAGTTGACGAATGGTAAAATCTGCAGGTATAATTGAAATTAACTAGTGAAATGATCAGGACGGAGGCGAGATGGTGATTGATTGGATTGGAAAGTTGTGTAATAAAGCGTTATGGAGGGTATAGTTCCCAAAGATTGGAGGAGAAGCGGTAATAAGTACCCTTGTATAAGGTAAGGGAGAAAGGGGAACTGTAGAAATTATGGAATAAGTTTATTGAGTGTGTAGGGAAGGTATAATGCTGGTATTTGGTCGAAAGAGTGCGTCGAGTGGAGTGAAGACCTGATTGTGAAGAACAAGGTGCGTTAGGAAGTGGTAGAGGTGTGTGGATCAAATCTTTACATGAAACAAATGATTGAGAAAATGGAGGGAGAAGAAAATAAAATTGTAATTTAGGTTTTATGGATTTGCAACAGGCGTATGATAGAGTTAATAGGGAAGCGTTATGGCAGTGTTTAGTGATATATATGGTGTTGGTGTAGCTTCTGAATGGAATCAAAAAGTAGTATGACGTAGTGAAGCGTGTGTAAGAAATAAATGGTGGTCAATGGTGATTGGTTAGGATTAATAGCGGAGTGAGGCAGAGGTGTGTTATGTCTTCTTGGGTTATTCAATTTGTATCTGGATGGGGTTATGAAAGAATTTGAGGTGGGGAATGGAGGAATTGTGTAGAACTGGTGGAGATGGAGTTGAGTGGGGTGCCCTACCTAATTATATGCGGATGATTTGGTTCTGTGTGGCGATTCTGAGAGAGTTTGAGAGGATTGATAGAGAGATTTGGCAGGGTGTGTGAAGGAAGGGGCTTGGGAAAGTCAACGTGGATAAGAGTAAGGTTATGGTGTGAGTGAGGACAATCCCTCAGTGTGAAGTTATGTTTAGATGGTGTGCAGCTAGAACAAGTGTCTGAGTTTAAATATTTAGGGTATATGTTGGATGAGAAGGGAACGGACGATGCAGAGTGTAGTAGGAAGTTGTGAATGGCAGGAAGGTGCTGGTGCCATTAAATCGTTGGTGGGTAAAGGGACCTAAGTCTTGAGTGTGCTAGGGTCTTACATGGAGGGTATGTTGTTACCTGTGTTATGTAGGTATGAGACTATGGTCTGGAAAATAAGAAGTATAGATCTAAGTTCAATGTGTTCAGATGGAACAATCTTAGGGTGTGCTAGGTGTGAGAAGAATGATCAAGAGAGGAAAGAAACGTGTTACACTGTGGTGTGGGTGTGAAGAAAAGGGGTAAATGAAAAAATAAATGAAAGTATATTGAGATGGTTTGGTCATGTGGAAAGGATGAATAATAGTAGGTTGGTTAAGCGGATGTATAGTGGTGAGTGTGTTGGGAACCGACAGGCTGGGAGACCGAAGAAAGTGGATTAAGTCGGTGAACGAATGTCTGAAGGAGAGAAATGTGAGTTTGGCCAGAGGGCGAGAATTAAAGGTGCAATGAATAAGGAGAGAATGGCGGGGTTTTGTATGGGGGCATGGTTGTGGCCCACCTGGGCCAGGGGATGAACCCTTACATTGACGATTTACCATAGTGAGGGTCCGTCGCGGGTCCCATCGATGCCTCTCGGGTGGGATTTTCTGTCTGCTGAACGAGACTCTGTCACTAATTAATGGTACAGAGGGGGCGGTAAGGCTGGGCTTTCTTTTTGACGTTTGTCATGTTCTCCTACTGCTTTTCTTTTCCGATGCTTGTACAGCACCTTACCCCCAATCTTGGGGCAAAGAGGAAGGTGAAGAAAGAAGAAGAAAAGAATATATAATATATTATATATAATATATATAATAAATATATATATATATTATATTATATATATATTATATATATATATATATATATAATATATATATATATAATAATATCATATATCCAATTCCCTCCAATCCTGTTAAATGTATTAATTCCATTATACTTTGAAAAATAACCTTTCTTTCGCAACTTTCTCATATAAAACCAAAAATCATGACATTAACATCCTTTCTCTAAAATTTTTGAAAAATAACCTTTCTTTCACAACTTTCTCATATAAAACCAAAAATTATGACATTAAAATAACATCCTTTCTCTAAAATTTTAAGAAATTATTACACTAGTAATGCTCTATTGTTTAATGCTCTTATACTTCTACTCATATTTCCTGTAAATTCACTTTTTAAATCCATTTATTAATAAACTATAATTAACAACTCTTCAACACTATCATAAATCTTGCTTTCTTTTATTTTAGAGTCTTAAATTGATAAAAACTTGTATGTCACAATGAATTACCATTAAATCAGGTACTCTCATACTGTGGTTTCTCAAATACTTCCATTTCTATATTAACTTCATAATCTTCAATAGGGCCTTGTAATTATTTTAACTTTTAATTAACAGGAACCATAAAGATTAATAATAATAATAATAATAATAATAATAATAATAATAATAATAATAATAATAATAATAATAATAATACTTCTCAATGTAATAAATCATTTTAAATATTATATATATATATATAACTAAAAAATATTACCTAGAAAAGGTGTTGGGCAGAAATAAATTTGTAAGACCAAAAGAGTTAATAATACTTATGAATATTTGTCTCTCAGAGAAAAGAGGTTTTAAGGCAAGTTTGTGAAGGAACTACCTGCAGAGGATGGTGTCTATTTCATCTAAAAAGGTTTTACAGTGTTCAGTGATTATAAGGCTTGTCAACTTGGAAACTATGTAGGCCCATATAATAAGTGCAACAACAAAAAAAAAATATCCAGGGATTGAAGAATCAAATGAAAATGTATTTAAATGGGTATAAGACAAAACTGTTAAAATTATACTATAATTAAAAAATACAGGTTTAAAATTTATTTACAATGAGCTTCTTGAAACTGAAAAAATTGCATATACAGTATATTATTGGTTAGTTTAATAGCAATACCAGTAGAAGTTTTGGAAAGAATGCTGAAAATTCAAATAAGGAAACATGTAGCTAGTAACACAATATATCGACAGTATGACCAGCAAAATGATTTTACAAATGTTAGAAACTTCTAAAAACTTATTAAGTATTACTGATTTTATCAACAAAGGGGAGCCAGTTGATGCCTCAAACTATCAATGATTTGGAAAGTCAAATATAAGTTTTGATTAGGCAGAAAAGTGCCAAAAGTTTCAAAAATTGAATTTTCAATATGAATGGGAAATACCAGGAGTGTGTTGACAAAAAAAAACTTGGTTGTGATTAATTAGTTACTGAAGTAAACAAATTGTGAGGCATAATAATAATAATAAATAATAATAATAATAATAATAATAATAATAATAATAATAAAATAATAATAATATAATAATAATTATAATAATAATAATAATAATAATAATAATAATAATAATAATAATAATAAAGCTAGTCTTTAGAAAACATTTTCAGTAACTAAAAGTGTTAATTATTCCATGTAGTTCACTTAAACACTTAAAACCTTTAAGTTAGATTAATATATCTGGAAAAAGAAATAAAGTTTTTTGACTAGATTTGTAAATATCTTTTAAAATTTAAATTGCAATAAGATTCATTTAAAATGGCAAACATTTAATGTGCATAACATGTCTGATTGGGCACAGATGATTGTGGTTTATTCATGTTTTTGTCTTAACATTAATCATAGTTTTCATGAATGAATTTTTCATCTATCTTTAATTGTGTGATAGTGCATGAATTAATGAATGTTGTACGAATGAGCCATTCAAGTGGGTGATAGATGAGGGTGGAAAGTTGAGATAAGTCTTCGTAGGCTCATTGGCTTTACTTCACACAGTCTCTCCTTTTATGTTCATTATGTAATATTAGCCAAAAACATATTAAAATTATACTCATGCATCTCATTTCCTTTCTTGATTCAAGAAACATTCATGTATAACCACATTCACTTGCTAAGTAAAAAAAAAAAATTACATTCAATTTCACATCATATACTTGCATAATGCAGATCTTAAGTTAAACTCACATTCATTAGCAGTTCTGTTGATATTTTGATTCTATCCTCTCTTTTCGATATTTCAAGGATTCTATTGTTTCGTTTTGATATATCATTCTTTTCAAAAAAAATAAAAAAACAAAAAATAGCATTAACAAAATGGATGTTATGGATACTTATTAATCAGCTTTGTACTCTTATTCTAATATTTTGAATTGACTTTGAAATATTTATTTTATTAGCTTTTTCTTCTTTAAAATATTTACTTTTAATTTTTTTAAATTTAATAGTTCCTATCTACTCTACATTAACAGTCTATCATTATAAATGTTAATTTTGGTACCATTCCTTCCCAATATCTAAAGATAATTATTTGTTAAAGGTTGGCAGAAACCATACAGGACAAAATATGTAACTCATTAAAACTAATATATAATTCAAGAAAAAGTTATTATATTAGTTTTCTAAATTCCTTTATTTTTTTTCTTCAATTAAAGCAAAACCTATTTTCCTTAGTACATTTAAACTGATCAACAAGTTAATAATAATAATAATAATAATAATAATAATAATAATAATAATAATAATAATAATAATAATAATAATAATAAAGAAAGAAACATACATTTCAAAAATGAAGGCATGAATAAAATTTGAGAATAAATGGCACAGCCTGAAGATGAGAAAGAGAGAAAAAAAAAGGAAAATTTTAAGAGAAAATTGCTTTTGTTTAAAAAAAAAACTTTTTTAAACAAAAAAATAACGCTAGTATAACTTACATTTGCAAAAGAGTTTGAGGCGGTATTTGCTTGGACTGGTACAGTTGGCTGTGCAGTAGAGCCCAATACTGATATTGTTGTTGTGGAAACGGGTAAAGAAAGTGGGAGTTGAGTGGTACCCACAGTGGTAGTTGTGAGGGGGGAGTTAATAGAGTTTGTTCTAGCAGGGGAATCAACAGGTGTAACTGTGACCCCTGACCCTAAGGATGTAATAGAAGACACAGGTGGCTGGGTAGAAGGGGTAGATACCGACGAAATTGGCCTCTGCGGTTTATTAGCTCCAACTACAGAAGGAGCTCTACCTTTTCTACCTTTTCCACCTTTAGGAGTTTCTTCTACCTCGATTTCATCCTTAGGCATCGACGCCACTTTTGTAAGGAAAATTTTTTCTAATGTCTGTGCCATTAACACTACATCTTCACCAGGTTTATTATAAACATAACAGTTTGTAAACATAGTATTAAAGTCTTGGATACACTCTTTCGCACTCCAATAATATTTACTTTCCAATCTCTTTTTTATAGTTCCCAAATCCATGGGTTTTTTAATAATTTTGTGATAATCAGGTAAATTAAGTTTTTCTGCGTCTACTGGCTGATGAAATGGCCAGGCAAATTGGTGCTTCCACACACTTTTCATTACATGTTTTTGGATATATTGTAGTTGATTAGTAACTCTCCCAGGTCGATTGGGAGGAGGTACAAAAGGAGGTTGAACAACGCCATTAACAGGGTCTACAGGTATTTCATCTCTTGGTGGTGGTCCTTCTGTAACAGCTCCACCACCTCCAACTGGTACTCCTCCCCCACCGGTATTAGGTCGACTGGGGGAATCAACTGCAACTCCACCACCATTAGTTTCAACCATTTTTATATCCCTGAAAAGAAAAGAAAAGAAAATTAAATATATATATATATATATATATATATATATATATATATATATATATTAATATATATAATATATATATAATATATTAATATATATTATATATATATATATATTATTATATATATATATATATATATATATATATATTTATATATATATATATATATATATATATATATAATATATATAATATATATTATATATATATATATATATATAATATATATATATATATATATATATAATTATAATATATAATTAATATATAATATATATATATATATATATTATATATTATATATATATACATATATATATATATATATATATATATATATATATATATATATATATATATATATAATATATATATATATATATATATATTATAGTGGTCCTAAAATCAAATTAATTACTTTGCTCCTACCTCATCGATCTGTTGATTTAGGAAAAAAACTCTGTAGCCAAAAAATTTTTTGAGTAAGCTATGTCAATTGTCAACTAGGGTATATAGGAGCAATTTCCCAATATGCTCATTCATAACCCATGCAGCAACCTAGAAATTGTCAATATCTTTCATAGTATACTTCAACTATGCCACAACCAAAAGTAAAAGCTCTTGAACCATTATATATATATAATATATATATATATATATATATATAATTATATATATATAAATATATAATATATACTATATATATATATTAATATATATAAATATATATATATAAATATATATATATAGGTAATATATAGGTATATCATTATATATATATAATATATATATATATATACTATATATATATATATATATATAATATACTATATTATATATATATATATATATATAATATATATATAATATATATATATATATATATACCGGTAATATATTATAATATATATATATATATATATATATATTATATATATATATATATATATAATATATATAATATATAATATATATATATATATATATATATATCGTGTATATATATATATAATATATATAAAAATATATATAATATATATACATATAATAATATATTATATATATATAATATATATATATATACTATATATATAATAATTCAATACATATAATATTTAAATTCTAGGGAAAAAAATATAATGTTAATTAATATTCGTTTTAGAAAAATTTACATATTATATTTGAAAAACTCGCCTTTTATTGAGTTTCATCTAGTAGAAGGTTGATCAATAAAAGATCTACGGTATATATTAAACTAAATTATAAACTTCACATTTCTTTTTCGTATATTTTAAACTTTATATGTGGCATTCAATCATTGCACATTTTAATGTTTCTGCATATGTATTTCATTAGTGATCTTCAATTTTTAAATATAGAGTAAGTCATACCGCTATAAATTATTCATATTCCATTTCAGAAATTATAAATAAACAAAGTTATATATTATACAATTGTGAATCAAATATTGCATATCATATTTATAAATTATTATAATGGTATCAACAAGAGGAAAAGACTTCCTTGTTTCACCTCAGCCTAAACTTTCAGGTCAAAGCTTCCTTCAAAAGAAGTCTTAGGTGTACTTTTATACCAACTTCATCAAAAGAAAACAACAGTTCAAGATGTTACAACTCAAACTACTGAAATGGTACAGAGTTTTGGGCTATGGCCAAAATTCCAACGATGTGGAAAGATAACATCATAACGAAAACGGAAAAGTTTTACAAAGAGTACTAATTAATAAAGAAAGGAAGGACTTGTCATTCTTCTAGTCAAATAGCCCAAGAGAATACATTTAAAAACCAATTGCAAAATCTTTTTTATGTCAGTCATGCAGATTCTTTAAATAAAATAAAAAATGCAAAGATAAAGCCTTTTTGATTGCCCAATGTGAAGCGGAGGAAGAAGAGAAAGAATGAATACTGAAGAGATTTAGTAAGAAAAGTTAGTTGTGAAAGACAAGAATGCGTTGCAGAACAAAGTTGACAAGCCAGAGAAGAAGCTTCTGCATTAAATATCTTAGCACAACTAGAGTCCTCAAGTGGATCCTCATCCACTGTTGACGAAATGGTTAAAATGATGAGGATAAAAATATTCATGGAGTTGTTGGTGGGGTAAATTCTTCAAAATTTAAAAGTGAAAACAGTCAGAACCAATATCATGACCACCTTATCTGCAGCTTTGGATAGAACGAAGATGTCTGACCGGACCACCACATAGATTTTAACCAAAACTGCCTGTTCTTTAAGCCATGATGTAGCAAAATAACTATAAATCAGTTTTATTCGTTGTTTACGAATGGCACAAAGGAAATATAGCAACACATTTAAAGAATGAAATCAAATCAGACACCCCATTGATAGTTCACTGGGATGGGAAGTTGATGGGGGCCAAACCGAACATGTTGGTAGGCTTCTAATTCTGATATCGGGAAAGAACACAACACAATTCTTGAATGTACCTAAATTAGAAAGTGGAACCGGAATCAATATGGCAAATGCTGTAGTTGAAGCCATTGAAAAAGACATTCCAATGGCTTGATGAGTAAGATTACTGATCAAGCCATTGGAATGTCTTTTGACACAACTGCTTCCTACACTGGATGCCACAAAGGAGTATGCATATTAATTCAAGATAAGCTCAAAAAAGATATACTATATCTTCCATGTCGGCATCACATCTTGGAGCTGATTCTTTAAAGTGTGTTTTCAGAGGTTCTTGGCGTTTCATCAGACCCTGAATTTCTCCTATTCAAGAGGTTTCAAGCTTTTTGAAAAATTATTGATCAAAATATCATCACTGGACTACAGTGTGCTACTCTGGTAAAAATATACCTTGATATTAAAGAGGAAATTATAGAATGGGCAATGAAAGTGCTCCATGAATGGGAGGATTTGTGGGGAGATTACTGTGAACTAATTGAGTTAGCAACTTTTTCTTGGTGGCGTACCTTCTGGTGGTATCCGATTCCATGCTCCTGGACCAATGAATATGACTAGGTGGATGAGTAAGGTTATATATTCCCTGAAAGTATGGATGGGGCTGGCAGAAGTGGAGAACCTGAATGCCCACCTCTCCCAAGAGGATTACAATTCCTAAAGACATTAATTTGCAACTGAGTTAGAAGACTTTGCAACACAGTGGGTAATTGTTTTTTTTTCTTCAGAAATTGAACCTTGATACAGTTTTTACACACCAACCTTGAAACATGGCTGGAATGAGATGATTAAAAAAAGCAGTATCCATTATAACAGCAATATCAGTTACCAGTGATTTTGCTGAGATAGGGAGTCGCATTAACCCAAGAATATAATAAAACATTAACAAAGAATGAAGAGCAACTCTAATTCATTATCCAAGTAGTAGCAGAACAAAGAAAGCTATTCACGGATAGTAAGAAGTCAACATTACTGGATAAACATGGCAACAATGAATATTTAGCGGCTATGAAACCCCTGCCATAAGTGGTTAACACTCCTACAGGAGAGGGGGGACATGAAATCTTGTTCTCAGGGTAAAACTTTGACGATGATGTGCAATATGTTCTAATTCATCAATTCTTAAAATATTTAAAGGTGTTTATACTACCATAGTAAACTATTCCGAAGGTAGGAGTCAGAATATTATAAGAATTTTTTTTTCACACAATATAAGGACCCACCTAATAAATATAATATTATTATAGTGAGATATATGAGCATATATATATATATATACATATATATATATAGAGTGGTTAATATAGAGAGGTATATATATATATACATATATATATATATATATATATATAAATAGAATATATATAAATATATTTACAAACATATATAAATATACTATATATATATATATATATATATATATATATATATATATATATATATATATATATATATATATATATATATATATATATATAAGAATTAGAGGTGGGGGTGGCAGGAATGTGTTAGAATGGATGGAGAATGGGGAGATAGTTATCTCTACAATATACGATGACTGGCTCTGCGGGTGAATCCGGAAGAGCCTGAATGGGACTGGCAGTGAGACATTTTAGCAGGGTAAAAGCTGGTAGCTGGCTCTTGAAAGCAAAATGTAGATAAGAGCAAGGGGGATGACAGTGAATGACGAGAGACCGCGGTGTGATGTTAGGATGGGTGAGCAGCCAGAAATCGCTCTTGAGGCTTAAAATTATTTAGTATTTTATGTTGGATGAGAAGGAAACAGGATGATGCGAGGACTGGAAGTAGGAAAGTTGTAAGTGGTGGAAGGTGGTTGGTGCAATCAATCCTTGGTGATGTAAAGGGACTAAGGTGCTTGAGGCACTAGGGTTTCATGAGGTGACATGCTTGTTACCTTTGTTAAAGTTATTAGTGAAAGGAGACTGGTCTGGAATTAGAGGTGGAGTAGGGATCTAAAGTAAGAATGGTTCATGAATCCAGGGGCGTGGTTAGGGTGCAGAAGAATCTGGATGAAAATGGAGGAAGCCTTGTTAGTTGCAGGAGATGCAAAGGGGAATGGAGGAAATGGAGAAACGAAGGAAGGAAGGAAAGATGGAAGGAAGGAAGGAATAGTGGAATGGAATGGAATGAATCAGTGAAGGAATGCCCTGGAGAAACAGGAGGGCGGAAGAAAGGGCGGACAATGGAATGGAAGGGGGGTATGGTTATTACCCACTCTACCAAGGGATGAACCATACACTGACAAGATGCCAAAGCAGGGCAACATCACAAGCCTCCCAGAAGGCTCTACAGGATTTTCTCCAACTGAGATGAGTTCTCACTAAAAGGCATAAGAAAGGTAAGGCTGGGCTTTTTTTCGACTTTTGTCATACAGGATGAGGAGTGAGGAGGTGAGAAGCAGGAGGAGAGTGAGAGAGAGAGAGAGGAGCATATATATATACATATATATATATATATATATATATATATATAGAGAGAGAGAGTATATATATATATATATATATATATATATATATATATATATATATATATATATTAAGTTTTTTTACTCCTTTCACCCCCCTGGTGACCCACCCCTCATCATGGGAGGCGGGCTTACTACCCCCACCCAAGTACTCCCAAGCCAACGCGAACCTTCTCTCCTCCCAGGAATCAAGCCATGCTCATGTTAATTCAAAAGCTGGAGAATCAAACGAGTGGCGAGAAACAGGGGATGCGTCCCGCGCCCACGCCTTTGACAGATGCTCTGCAGCGGCTTGGTTACACGAAATCCATGTCATGCCTGTGTTGGCGTGATGGTTGCATCTTTAGCTTTTGCCAAGCATGACTGGCTTGGTTCTCTTGGTGAAAGTGGAGTTGAATTCTGGTGTTATTTCTGGTGGTGGGTGTTTTAACATGTTGTTTGGTCTTGCTACCAACTGGAATTTCGTTTGTGTTGTGGCGTGGATTTTGTTTTGATGTATGTGCTTGTTTCTGGTGGTGGCGGGATGTTGTTCAGCATTTGTATGTGCATTATAGGATTGCGGGCTTAGCTGCCTGGTTTCGTCTGCGGCGGGCAGTCATATTGCCGGGTGCTTGGGGTGTCTTTTGGCTCTGGGATGAAAATCTGTGCGCCCTTAATTTCCGCGTCCTGTACTGCGGCCCAGCGTTTCCTTGGGGATTCTGGTTTCTTCCATGCTTGGCGTCGATGGTGCAACGCGGTGCCATGGATTCCCAAAGCTCTTTGGTTCTTGTCGGCTTGGAGCCTCGTCATTTCGCCCGCATTGACCAGGCCGGAGTAGGCCGCGAGTTTGGCTGGGTCGGTGGGCTTAATGCATTGCCTGTAATACGGCAAGTGACGCCGGTCTACTGGCTCGCAGTCCGCACCAATGCACGGTCCCTACATGGTTCCCAGTTTTGGTTTTATGGTGACGGATTTATGTTGCCTGTAACGGTGTCTTCGGTGGAAGGTGGAGGTGACGGTGCGTGCTGTTTATTCTGAGGATTCGGTTTCTGCCGGTATGGGTATGGCTGTTGGTTTTGGATCGATTGACTTAGGTGTGTGGGCACCCTGGCTGCGGTAACGGCACCAATGCCATTGAGGATTTATTTATTGAGGCTGACATTTTGCCTTCTGTTAGCCATGCTCTGAGCCACCATTGCCGTGCCCAGGTCCCGCGTGCGGCCAGCGGCGATGGCCATCGCCAGGTTGCTATTACGTGCGGATGCTCTTGTGGCAGACTGGCCAGCAAATAGGTTGGAATTGAAGTGTGGGGATAGTATTATGCCTTTGGGGCATTCTGTTATTGATGCTACAGTTCCGGGATCTTTGGTATTGCCTGTCTGGTACTCTGTGCTAACCAGTCCTGACAGGTGCCAGAACCATTTCGGTTATGGGATGTTTTGGATTTTGCTTATTTTGGTGGACTGGTTGTGCCGGAAAATGTGCCACGCCGGTTGATCTCATCGCCGCGACTGTTATTTTATGAGTTTGGTTCTTTGGAGTTTTAGGCCACCGTGAGGAGTGGGCTGTATAATGTCGAGTGGGCTGTACAAGCGGCCTTGTCGGGAAACCCTGCTGAACTCTTGTGCCGATGACGTGCGGAGCTATTTCGTTTAAGGTTTTATCTAGGCAGTTTGCAGTGCTGGGATAATTTCAGAGATATTTGATGAGGGGTCAGAGGGGTCTTTTCCTGGTTTTAATTTGGATATAATGATAGCTTTTTCCCAGATAGGGAGAATGAAGTTTAGGTTAATGGAGCTGTTATATATGTGTTAGTTGTGTTAAAGCTGTATTCTCTAGGTGTTTGAGGTGTTTGTTTGAGATATTGTCTGGGCCAGTTGCAGGCGAGTTTCTGAGTGTCTTTGTTATTTCTAGGTCAGTTGTGGTTGTTTCTATTTTTGGGTCGTGGTTGAGTTTTATTTTCTTGAGGGCTTTGATGATTTTCCATTTTTGAGGGTGTGTGGGTTTTTGATTCTGCTTTGCAAAGTGAGCTACAAGAGTGTTTGCATGGTTTGTTTGTTTGTAAGTTTTGTGTGTTTGGGTTTTTGATGGATTCGTGTGTGGTTGTTGATTGGTTGAGTTTTCAGTGTATTTATTGTCTTTCACATTCTAAGAAAATAAAGGATGTTTTTTGTGAGGAAGATTTGCTGTGACCTGGAACCTGAAGAAATAGCACAGGATTTATGATTTGGGTGGGTTTAGGGCGTTGATTTGTGTTGTTGTTTGTAGTGATGTGGGTGTTTTTGTTCTGAGTGAGTTGCACTGTTTGATTAGCTGTTCTATTTCAGTGTGTTAGGGTTAAGCTGAGATTTTATGTATCCTTCTCTGGGATGCTTAATAGAAGGCTTTTGAATTAAAAGAAGTGAAATTTGTATTGCTTGATGCCATAGTGATATTTATGCATGTTGCTTCACATACAGGAATAAATCTAGCCCGCTTCGTAGCTTGTGTATGTTTCCTCCCAAGTGGCAGTCTGCCTACATTTGGTATTTATGGATCTTGGTGGTGGGTAGGGGCTCGGGAGTTTTAGGCCTGGGCTCGCAGGGCGGGACCAGCGGAGTTCTTTGTGCGTAGATTTTAGTGGAGCATTTCAGGTTACGTCTGGTGGATAAAAGTAAGACGGCTGGTTTGGGTGAGCTCTGCGGCTGTTTTAGTTATTTAAGATGTTGAGGTTTTCGCCGCCGGGTCGGTGATGGGTCCCTCTTGGCTCGCTTTTGGGCATTGAAACCATGTACGGCAAGTGGTGAATGGAAATCGCCCCCCATAATGAGGTTTGGAAAGGAGGAGATGGGGGGGATTTGGTTTTAGTTTCTGGGGCATTGTGGTGGTGTGGTGGGGAATGTAGAGGTTTATTAGGTTGTGTGGTTTTTTATTTATCATTATTGTAAAGGCCTGTGTTTTTTATGCTGTTGTAGTTTGTAAGGTGGTGTTTGTGTATGGTAGTGAGTTATGCATGAGGGTTAATATTGTGGTTTTATGGGGTTTAGGGTGTGAAGATGGAAACACAACCATAAAATTTTGATTCTGGATAGTTATCAGGTAGGTGGCCTTGCATTGGCGGCCATGTGAATGTTAGCGCTGTTTCAGAAAGACTCTCATTTCGGCCTTTACTGTGCAGTCCGCTCTGCTGAATTGCAGTATGCTTCTATATTGTGGCCTAATGGTGTGGATGTGTGTGTGGTTGTGGGGTTAAGGTGGGATGGAGTACAGTCTTTGGCAGGCAGATCCAATTTCAGGTGCATTATAGGGGGGGGTAGTGTGGGTGGTAAGGTTAGAACAATGTTTATGGATCCATTGTTTACATCTATTCCAGTTTATGGAGTTTCTCCTCAATATCTTGTTGCAATTTGGACATATGAAAATTCTAGGTCTGGGGTTTGTTTCTGTATCACCAGCTTTTATGAGTAAGGCTGAGGCATAAGTCGGGAAAGCATGCCTTACGAGGAGAAATAAAGTGAATAATGGGTAGAAGGTCTCAGAGTGATCTCTGATCATCCAGCTGCTAAAGATCTGCATTGTGGAGGAAAACACTCACAGTATCCTGTGGGGGGGTGGGGAGAAGATTTTGAAATTCTCATCCAGGTAGAGTTGAAACTTTGGTCTTGAAAGGAGGAGGAGGAGGAGGAGGAGGAGAGAGAGGAGAGAGAGAGAGAGATTACATATATATATTACACATTACATTACATACATTACATACATACATATTACATACATACACATATTACAGATACATATTACATATTATTACACATATATTATTATTATTATATATTATTACATATACATATATATTATTATTATTATATATATATATATATATAGTGTTGTTACCCAAAAGGCCCACTAATAACTACTAATAACTACTAAACTATTTAACATATGAGTTTTAAAATAAGTTCTGATTGCCATGTCCCATGCATGTTATTTACATGTAATTTCTGAGCCTTTGCTTTGTAACTCAGGGAATTATTTAGACCTGAGTGAAAAAAAAAAAGTCCACTTCTTTTGCAAGGGGTCTATGTGCATGACAAAAAGGGTCTCCCTAACTCCCTTAAGGAGTTAATTTTGGCATTTTAGGTTAATATCTCGAAAGAGCTTATTTTTTGGACTAAAGAAAAGAATCTTTTTTTTTTTTTGAAATTCAAAATTAAAATAATAAAAACAAAAGGTAAATTTCCACTTTTTTCAAAAATCATCCCATTTTGGTCAACCCTCATAACTCTTTGTTGAGTTAATTTTTTAGTGTTTTTAAGTTACTATTTTTGTTATTTTGGTTGTTTGCTAACCTCAAGAAGTTAATTTTCATTTTTTAACAAAAATAATAAAAAAAGTAAATTTCCTTAAATTAAACAAAAATCCATGGTTAATCCCTATAACTCTATATATGAGAATTCAGATATATAAGAATACTTCAATAAGAGTTAAATAAGATAAATTTTACATAACATTTATGAAAAGTGGGCTTTTATATAACAAAACTATTTTTTAGCCAAATACCAAAAGTAAAACAAAAAATAAACAATATACCATGTTGTTATTATTATAATATATATATATACAATTTTCATTCCAAAAAAAAGTGAGCCCTGTCATACACATGGCCCTTTTTGATAGTCTTTTTCAATGGTACCTGTGTGTTGATTGGTTGCACCAAATTTCTTGAAATTTGGTGTGGGATTACCTTATGATTGGACCAACATAATTTAATTCAATATTAATATAATTTCTAGAGTTCTTAATGCAGTATTGACTGGAAAAGTACTAAAATGGTTTTTCACGATTGTCAAAAAGTAGGCAAAATTTTTGAAAAGTTTAAAAAAATTCCTAAATCCAAAATTCAAAAAATCTAATTTGAACCATTATAACACCTTTAAACATGCATACTCAATGGGGTTAATAGGTCCACCAATTTTTTTCGCTTTACACATCATATATACGGAGATACAGGGTGGGGCCTTTTGCGCTAGGTAAACTGAAGCAACCTCACCTAGGTCATGAAAGACTATATATATATATATATATATATGTATATATATATATATATATATATATTTCTAAATCGATATATAGAGAGAAAGAAAGAGAAAGAGTGAGTATATATATATATATATATATATAGCAGAGAGAGATATATATATATATATATATATATATGGTGTATGCTCGTTTTTATAAGCATAGCTGCAGCTCATCCAAATTAAAAAAAATGCCAGGCATAGATGTTGATAGAAATATGAATTTTTTGTCATAGTGACTGAATTTTTTTTTTTAATAATTAGTTTTTTAATTAGGAAACCTCGGTAGAAAAAATAACAAAGGAATCCTTTTTTCCAACTGCAAATTGTGCGCATACTTCATTCTCAACATATTCAATTAAACAAAATTTGGGCTCTACTTTTAATAACTAAAACAAGCCAATTTTATAAGTTCTTAAAAAAAATAAGACAAATATAGCAACATACCTAAAATAAAGAATTCAAAATCTATAGTACTTTTTTATAATGCTAGTTTGGCTTCTATTATTTCATAGCAACTTGAAATTTTTTTCTCATATAAAATTATTCAAATTTTACAGAGTTGCTAGATTTGTCCATATAATGTCCTTCTTTTACTCTTGTATATAGAGAGTCAGAGACACTAAAGTCAGTTTATTCACATTTTACACGGGGGAGAGCTTGTGTTTATTTTTTTTTAGTGAGAAATAACATAGTGAAAATATATGTAAAAATAATTAAAGGGGAGAGAGAGGAGGAGAGGAGAGTATATATATATATATATATATATATATATATATATATATATATATATATATATATATATATATATATATATATATATATATATATAGAGAGAGAGAGAGAGAGAGAGAGAGGGAGACCAAATCCTAGATAAGCAGGGCAATGACGTTTTTCGTTCGTGTTTCAAGATTTTAGAACAGAAAATTCAAATTAGAATCTTACCCTCTAAGAGACTTAATTATAGAATGTGTTCAATGCATGCAATCGATATTAAAAAAAAAAAGTCCTGCAATTTATGCACACATTTACACAAATATAAAAAATTAGGTAATAGTCCATTTGAGGATAATCCTATCAGATATTGATATTTTAGAAAAGACAATTGATTTTATAATATTTCCATCCAAGAGAGTAAGTCCTTTTAATTGCAGAATGTGTTCGAATGTATTTTGCACTGAGCAAAAAAAAAAAAAGTTGTAATTTATGCACACACTTACAAACACACATAAATATAAAAAAATTATTTTTACTAGCTTTATGTCTTTTTATATATATATATATATATATATATATATATACATATATGTTATATATATAGCATACATATACATACATACATATATATATTACATATATATATATATATGTATTGAGAACTCATTGAACATCTGACGCCGAAAGCCTGAAATGGAATCAGGAGGAGGGATGAATGGATGTGGTTATCACTACTCGTTTCATCGGCAAAGCCCCGGTCTCAAGGAAGGGTGTTAAAATCAACAAAAACTAACCAACACAAATTACGCAGATGAGCACAGACGCCGGCTTTAAAGAAGGAGATTAAAATTGAGAAAAAAAAAAAGAGTTTAATAGAACAGAGGTGGCAGGAAAGAAGTTGAGGCACTGTGGTTAACTTAGTCTGAGTTAAGCGATATCAACACAAACTTTATGCGCTGACATTAGCACTCCCCTTTGTGCTTACGGAGGGCGTTCTGTTGTGGTAGACCGCGAGTGGAAAGTTCTCTCGAACACTTGCCGCTACCGTTGTAATACCTATAGGAAAAGAGATAAAGCACTTCAACATCGCGCCGCAAAGATAGAGGGTCAAGTGAACCAGAAAGAACAGGACAGTTGATAAGTCTTTTGCCTTGACTTGACCCTATCCAAAAGCCGGTGAAACCTGAGCTCCCTAGATATGAGAGTAGTATTCATACAAGGCTGGATGAGGCCCTTGTATAACTGGAGTAATTGTGAAGAGGAAAAAGTCTCGCAGTCTAAAACAGAACTCCCAGCCTTTGAGGCTGCCTTGTAGCAAACCAAGCAGATGTGGGAGGTTTCAAGACATTTTTTTTTGCTTTTATGTTAAGGCTAAGGTTTGTTTTATATTGTCAACAGGAGACGAGAGAACGGCCGAAAGAGATAGGAAAGTTAGAAGGTGTCTTAGAGGAGGAGATTTGCAGAAGTTGAGTTTTAAAGAATTGAATTAATTGAAGGTTCAGACGACCCCACCCGGAAATTCTATCCAGATAAGCGAGAACAGAATCGGAAATATTAAGACGAGAGGTAATTCTTAGGAAGTAAAAGAAGGAGCAGGAATTTGAAATGGGAGTTGAAGAAATGAAGGGCTCGAGCTTCATCGCATATGAGGAATTAGAGTTAGAAGTGCAGGTGAGAAGATCATGAATTTGAAAGTGGAATACAAAGTGAGGAGATAAGCATTGCGAACCCCGAGGAACACCACCATTGACAGAAAGCGGAAGAAGAAGTCGCCCCATCAACAAATTGAAGCCGGATATTGAGCCGATTTGAAAGAAAGCCAGGACATGGTGCTTAAAGAGAAGGAGGAAATCCCAAAGGAGGGGAGCTTTGAGAGCAGTGACACGCGCCATACCCGGTCAAATGCTTTGGATATGCTCGCTTTCACCACGCAAGTTCCCTGGGTAGTTCCTTTGGCGTGGGCGGAAACCATAACCGCAAGATAGGAGTATATCGCCAGCAGATCTCGAGCACCGAAAGCCCCTGGCGATCGGAAAGAAGAATGAGATTCCAGATGATCTAAGAAATGAGAGTTGAGAAGAGTTTCAAAGATCTTAGACAGAAATGCCAAGCAAGAGCCATAGGCTTAGTTAGAAGGATCAGAGCAGCAACATTTTTTTCGGAATAGGTTGGACATGTGCGTGCTTCCCACCACTGAGGGAAAGTGCTAGTATTGAGACATAGAGAACAGAAGAATTAGGCGACAGTACTGAAGCACACTCTCTAAAACCGAGGAATGCCATCCGGCCACCCGCCTTCCTAACGCTTAATTATAGATTTCAGGAGCCCATGCAATCGCATCGAATGTAATCACAGGCAAGGCATAGACGTGGGAGAGGAGAAGGAGGAGGAGGAGGAGGAGGAGACCAAACCCGTTCTGGGTTGAGTTAGAGGAAAATATTAGGAGGTCAAGAGATTGGCTCTTTTTCTGTGCTGGGAGAATTCAGTACCGCAAACCACTGTGAGCCACAAGAGGAGTGAAAGACATACAGAGCTGTTAGAGATGTTTTGGCAAATATGTCAGAAAGATTTGTCAGTATAACCAAGGAGGCTAGCGCACTTTCGTTTGATGAAAGCCCTGTTCGTCGAAGAGCATCCCGCAAACGCATTTCAGCAGAATGAAAATTCAGCGCTATGATAGGAGAACGAGAATTTTTTCCACTCGACACGCACTGTTCTAGCCTGAATGGCCCGAGAACAAGCCCTATCGAACCATGGATTATGAGGAGAGAAAGATTTAGTTTAAGGAATGAACCTGTTTATCCTATCAATCGATTATAGCTCCTCTAATTTTATTGCAGAAGCAGGCGTCACTAGAGACAAAAGCAGTCACTCCTAATTATAGTTAGCTTTAGGAAGTAATCGCAAGGTTCCCCTAATCGGCCCCGGGACTAAAGTGCCAGAAAAAAACATGTAGGGTGGATGGAGCTGTTGGAGGGAGAAAGCATAAAATTAAGAGATATATAGTTGTGGATTTACCAATAGAGCGAAGGTGGTGCATTTATATAGGAAGGATCAGTGGTGAAACATAGGTCAAGTGTGTTCAAGAATCTGTTGAGATCCGGAATGTGTGGGTTCTTTAATTAGTTGTTCAGATCGAGAATGCTAAATGATCTCGCCTCCTCCCACCTGGCAACTGGCATGAGAAGAACCCAAACATTCAGTGTTGTGTACATTGAAATCCCCTAAACAGAGGACCCCAGCATTTGGATGAGAAGCATGTACAGTCCTTCAGAGCAGTAGTAAGGTATTCAAAGTCGTGAAAATCTGTTCTGTTAGGAGAACAGTAGCAGAAGCACAAGATTATTGTAGTAGAAGGAAGAAAGATTTTAAGCCACAGAACATCATAGAGATTCGAGATTCTCAGACGTGTTACAGGAGTGTTTATGTTAACATAGGCACATACTCCACCCTTTAGACGGAAATTAAGAAATAAGTTATAGTTGGACTTATTAAACGAGTTAGAGGATGAATTCCTAGCCATCAGGTTCTCAGAGCAAAAGGTTAGGATTAGAGTTAGAGAGGTGGTATTCCACGGATGCAGAGTTAGATTGCAAGCCACGGATGTTAGCAAAGTCGATAGTAAGCCCGCGCCGGTGCAAATCTGCCATCTTGCATGCATCTTGCTATCATTTTCTTTCCAGACCAATACCATTATGCTGAATTTGCAAATACTTATCTACACAGCATCATGTATATGGGAAAGCAAAATGAAATTTGAACTATATTTAATTATCTTAAAAATTAATGCTATGAAATGTAATTGCTAGGCCTATTGTAATTCTTTTATTTAAATGTATAGACATCGTGTTATCTTTATATTATAAATTTATCATAAAAAATAAAATCTCTCTTTTACTAAATTATGACTTCTTCCCCATTTCTTTGAAGTTTGTCTCCTAAAAATATTTATAAAAAAAAGTGTACATTTCTGCTTTTTTGGGTAAATGCTTGGCGGTTGGACTTAAATTTTTTCTGAAATATAGATATAGGCCTATATAAAAATTAGTATACAGTAACGTTAAAAGCTTACTTTCAAATTTGCAAATAATTTTCAACACTTTATTATTATGGTCCATAGATACACGTAACAGTTATGTACAAGAATTGAAGAATTTTTGTCATAGATTTTGCTCTCAATTATCTCATTCATTTTTTAACTACCCTGCTTGCTCTCAATTCAACCTAGCGTATAGTAATATGAATTGCATAGTTCAGTTAATGCAAACCTATCACTTAAGTGTCAGTGTTGACACACTGCAAGATTTAAGAGTTCCTGTAGAAGACCTATGAAATATATAGAGTTTAAATGGAAGGAAATTAGAAGTTGAAGTGATAGTCTTTGAATATATATATATATATATATATATATATATATATATATATATTACATACATATATATATATATATATATATATATATATTATATATATATATATATATATATATATATATATATATATATATATATATATATATATATATATATATATATATATATATATATGGGTTTGGCATTCCACGTCAAATCAATTAATTTTTTGGGAAAATGAAACATGATCATAACAGGACTTTCATTATCTAAATTTTGATGTGGTTTTAGGCCCCTTGGATCTAGATTCATTCAAATGGTACCAGTCTCGCCCCCATCTTTACATTGCTTCAGAGATATGGCACTTGAATCCTTCTCAAAAGAGAATTTTTATTTAAAGAGGAACCGTATCACGTCATATCTCAGTTATTATAACAGTTAACAGTTAGCAAGCTAATTAATACATCATTTTAAAGCTCTTGAATTGTTCTACAACATTTAAATGCAGTTTTTCTGTCAGGAAATAAAAGAAAAAAAGGTTGACCTTAAAATTGACTTTGACCTTTCATAGGTCAAAATATAACTAATCAATTTTTGGTACTTTTAACCATTTTTTTGGAACTTTTTCAGGCTTTATGCAAAGTTTCATTTTGGGGAATAACTGGGATGAATATATCACCTTTATAAAGACTTCATTGGATCATAGTTAGTATAATTTCGAAAATGATCATGCTTAATTACCGGCAATTTTAAATTCTGGAGTTTTAAAATATCTGGAATTGTGTATATTATTAATTTGTGTACTCTTTATTAGTCACACACACACACACACACACACACACACACACACACATATTTTTTTTTTTTTTTTTTTTTTTTTTTTTTTATTAGAGTGATATATATATATATATATATATATATATATATATATTCCCAGGATGAAATATTCTTGAATTTGAAAAAATATTAGGTTTATTTTTGAAAATTCTTCTAAATGAAAAAATGAAAATAAAAAAAAATATTAGGTTTACTTTTTAAGACTCCTCTATAAAATTAATTAAAAATTATTTTCTTAACAGTAATAATATATTGCATCCATACAATAGCATATCAGTGTGTGAACATCATATTGTTTAATATTTGTTGAAAGCCATTTTCTAAGAAAACTTCACTTCTGAAATGGATGAAAAATCAGTTTCTAATAAAGCAAACTTCTTTCGGTGATCTATTCAACTTGCATAAGATTTCAATTTAAAAAGATCTTAGAATGATTAACAAAAACTTTACAAAAAAAATTCTCTAATTCTGGACACTTTTGTGACAAATCTGTGACACTTGCAGGGAAAAGTTACCTCAGTTTTACGATTCAGCTTCAACAGTAACACAGAGTTCTGATAGTGCCTCAAATAGTAGTGAACATTCATTACATTCTGAGGGTATAGATTTCTTTGATGAAAAAAGTGAACTACAGCTATTAAACAAATCTCTTATAGCTATTGATGAATCGCCAGACAAGAGGAGATATCTTACGAGGAGCACTTGCTATACTGAAAAAAAGAGAGAGAAAATTCAAACCACTGTCACAGAAAATGGAAATTATCTCAACACAGGCACAAACTTTAGTTGGTTCATGCTCTGAGGTTCAATTAGATAATGAGGATGAAGCAGAAATTATTAGTCAACTTAAAGAAATATTTGTAACTACAATTAAAAGAACTGAGAGGCTTTAAATTTTAACAATACTTCCAAAAAGCTGGACTATTGCAAATTCAAAGAGAATTTAATGCCACAAATTACATGGCAAGGCATGTCAAAAAGCTTGTTAAAGAAAAAGGAATTTTATCACTACCTATAAAAAGAGAAATGAGGCTTCCACCTGAGACTGTAGATCAAATTAGGTTGTTTAACAAGAATGAAGAAGTGTCACATCATGCCAGGAAAAAAAGATTACAAATGTCATAAAAGATGGTCGTAGAATTCAAAAGCAAAAGTACCTGCTACTTTGTAATTTGAAAGGACTATATCAATTATTTAAGTCTAAAAACACTATATGCAGCACTTTGCCATGGATTTAGGAAAATATTTATGAGAAGTTTTTAATGCAAACATGATTGATGAAGTTCAATACAAACAATGGTTAACAACAGACAGGACAACACTAGAAATGGTGTCAAAGGCAATTAACAAGTTTATTGAGGAATTTTGCATGAAACTTCAGTCTCTCAAGTGGCATGACTATAGAGCAAAGATACAATCAGCAGGCTATTTTGTTCACAAAAAAAAAATAATAAATAAATAAAAGGCTTTAAAAGAAGGTGAAATGCTTATCATAACAGATTTCACAGAGAATTATTCTTTCCTATTACAGGATGCCACACAAGGCCTTCACTGGAATAATGCCCAGGCAACTCTGCATCCATATGTGTTATTTCAAGAATATTGGAGAATTTCAGCATGTAAATGTGGTGCAAATGCATGAAGTATGACACAGTTACAATTCATTTGTTTCAGAGATAAACACACCTTTTCTTAAAGAATTTCAGGGTCGAATCGATAGAGATGGATGTCGGAAGCATCAACTTTGGTGCAATTTAGCCAATGCCGACCACCCCATCTCCTTCTTTAAAGAAGGAAATGAAGCACATTTTTGCTACCACATGGAAAAGGAACTATGTGATGGCTTAGGAGAAACCATAAAACAGTTACCAGTTAGAAGAGCAAGCTTGCAGTGACCACAATGACCAAATTTTGACTCCAAGGCAACCCTTTGACTATGGAAGTGAAAATATTGGTAGAAATAATTTCTTGTATGCGTCAATAGAGGAATAATTAAAAGAAAATTTGAAAGGAAGATTTATAAATGCCAGCAAAATACAAGGAACACAGAAATTACACTCTTTTGATCTTCTGTCACTTATAGAAATGGAGGTCAAAACAGTCTCCAGCATAAATAAATATATATATGAAAAGGATTAAAATAAGCAGAGAAAATAAATTATATCATGAAGATATGAAAAGATTTGTAACCACAGTTTATGAAAACAAATGGTGGTCTGCTTGTGCTTTTGAAGCATATCCAGAAAATATGTAAGCAAAACTCACTTTCCTAGAACCTGCAGGACTACATATATCATTTAAATATCCTTCATTTTCATACATATTGTTAGTATCTTTTCAAAACATTCTTACCAATGTAGATCCAATAACTGTTACTTGTAGAACTTACAGATTAAAAAAGATAATGAAATCAACAGCAGAAATTTAGCACAATGAATTTATTTACATATCTTTAAATATAATAACTTTAATGCATCCACAAATATCTATACAAACTTTGTTCTTATATTAATAAATGGTATTTAACTTTGTATTAGTAATGCTATAGGTTTATTATCAAATGATAACCATTAAATATGATCCTTTTCATGTATTTTTCAAATAAAGGGTTCAACAAAGTCTTTCTAAAGTAGCCTATACATCCCAATTGTTCCCCAAAATGAAACTTTGCATAAAGCCTGAATAGTGGCATACCAATTATTTGGTCAAAATTAGAAAAAAATTGAGGGTGGCATATCTTAACCTACAAAAAGTCAAAGGTCAACTTTTTTATTTTACCTCTGACAAAAAATAACAATGAATAAATGTGTTTAAGCTATAATGTGTTAAGCTTTAATGTGTTTATAGCTTTAAGATGGTGTATTAATAAGTTTTCTAGCTATAATATTAAAATTAGCACTTTAATAAAAATTGCATTTTTTTTGGAAAATTCAGAGTGCCATTCTTTTGTAAGCAATATAGCTATTGACGTGAGACTGGTCTGGCAGCCATCAAAATTTGATCAAGATCTGTGATGATCATGATCTAACAATTTGTTGATTTGGCATGGAATGACTACTATATAGATATATATATACTATATATATATATAATATATATATATTATATATATAATTTATAATATATATATATTATATATATATATGGTAATATATATATTATAATAGTGAGATATCATTATATATCATTATATATTAATATATATAATGAGACATTTCAGAAAGTAAAGGTAACATTCTCTAAGCAGCTTCAACAGCGCTGCAATTGTTGCTACACGCATGTGCAATTTTTCGTAAAGTTCAGCAGCTTTCCAGCAGCTCCATTAAAGCCAATGCAGTTTATTTTTATCGCTTAAAATGTACAATTTTGAAACACCCTGAAATTCATCAGCAGCTTTGTGAAAATTTATAGTGAAAAAGCAAAATAAGTGATGGCATGGTGAGAAAGTGGGCGAGGCAGCTCAATGAAGGGTGTACGAATGTGAGTGGCAAGTCAAGGTGTGGGTGGCTTTCTATCAATGAAGATTTATTTGGTAAGGAAATAATTAGAAAATTCATCAGAATCGATCTTAGAATTTCATTAATTTCTGATGAGTTCCCTCAAATTTCAAGAACTGTTCTGTATGAATTCATAACAAACAGGATATCAAAAACTGTGTTTAAGTTGGGTTCCAAAAATGATGTCTGAAATGCACAAGAGCAGGCGACTTGGGAGTGTTTCAAATGTTCTCACCCAATAGAGATTAAGGTGATGAAATTCTAAGCTTAATAGTGAACAATAACAAGACATGGGTATCTCCCATCACTCAATAATCATAAATGCAGTCCACAGATTGAAGGCACATAACATCTTCAACATAAAAGAAGTGCAAGACAACAATTTCATCACAAAATATCATGTGCACAGTATTCTGGAATACTAAAGGGATTTTGCTGGTCAATCTCTTCTCTTGCCAAAAGGTGCAACAGTAAATGCAGAAAGTTACTGGAAGATATTTAGAAAACTGCATTGTGCAGTTCAAAACAGAGGCAGGGCATGCTTAGTCGTGGAAATATGCTGCTTCATGACAATGCTTGACCATGTTACTGCAGCCAACAAACAGCTGATCACACAATTTGGCTGGGAGTAGTTGGAGCATCCACCTTATAGCCCTACTTAGCACCAAGTGACCACCACTTATTGCTGCATCTGAAGCAATCCCTGGCCAGTCAGCGATATGATGATGTAAATATCATTATCATACCTCCCAGCCTCAGACAACGCGTGCGCGATGTTTTTAAAAAGGGAATGGAAAAACACGAACTGCCCAGTCATTATCTCAGCCGAGTGAAAGACGTTTTTGGTCGAAAGAACTTTGATTTACTTGTAGAGAACAACCCGAAATTTGCACAAGAACTCTTCCTCAATTTATATCATAAATGGACTATTTTTATGAACAACTATAGGAGAATTAGTATATTGATTGTTGTATGGATGATATATACTAATATATATATATAATATATATATATATATATATATATATATAGTATATATATATATATATATATATATAAAACACAAATGAAAAATGATATAGAAATGTTACTTTATTTTAGTTAATGTTTATTTAAGCCATTTTGATTTCATTTGTTAAATATATATATAGTATTATATATTATACTATTATTTATACGTATATATATTATATACTATATAATATAATATATAACTAATATATAATATATATATTAATATTATTAATATATATATATATACTATATATATACTTTCATAATAATATATTATATATTATTATATATATATATTATAATAAAAAATATTAATAATGAAATATTAATATTATTTGAAAAAATAATTATGTATAGGACTGTAGCTTCACAGTTTTAATTAGGCTACCATTAAAATCTAAACTCATATGAAGATAGTACATCAAACAGGCAGACCAATAGGAGAATTCTGGCAACTGATACTGGCTCTAATATCCAATCTCTTAGAATCAACAACTAAACGACAGTGCGTGTGCAATAAGTTCACCATTGAAATGGCAGTGTGTTGCATGCATTGCTTGTGCCATGTCAGGCTCAAGGTAATTATTTACATATTAGGTCTGGTAGTTAGGTTAACTCGATTAATAGAAAACTTCTAAGAATGGTTGGGCATAAGAAAGAGTACTTAAATATTGATAAATATTTTAGTACCCGAGACTCTTAAAACTACCTTTTTTATGGTTTCAATTTCACCTAAAGATTTTACCCTAGCTCTTATTTTAAAAAATAGATATCCAATTAATATTGAAATATCTAAAACAAAAACAAAATTATATTTACAGCTTACACATAAAATAATGAAAATTTCACTTACATCTAACTAAAATTTATCTCATTCTTAAAGAAAAGAAAGTCAATGTCACTTCATCACTGACTTCAATATTTGTTAAATTTTAATATGAAATTACCTCTCTATGGAAGTATTCTGGAAAAAAAAAAATTAAGATGTTAAAAACTTGTTAAATGATGTTTCATATTAAAATTGTTAAACTAATTAACAATTAGTTAATTTTATATTTCAAAATCTATAAAACATTTAATTCATAATAATTTTTTTATTCAAATAAATTAAACTATGTAATTAATTCCAAAGTATCAACCACCTATTTTATATATATATATATACTATATATATATATATATATATTATATATATATTATATATATATAATAATATATATATAGTATTATATATATATATAATATATATATATATATAATATTATATATATATATATATAATATATTACTATATACTATATATATATATATATATATATATATAATATATTCATATATATATATATATATATATATATATAATCTATATACTATTGATATGATACTATATATATATTATATATACTCATATATAGAATATATATATATATATATATAAGCTGTTGACTCGTTGATAGTTAGGTGGTTAATTTTAGGTTAAGTTTTGGTTTGGTTAGTTCGCGTTTAGGTTAAGTTAAGTTAGGTTAGGTTAGGTTAGGTTACCCCAAAAATTTAATGATACTCCCGTAAAGATTATTACAATATAACGGAATACAATTAATTATTAATCGCCGTGCAGGTTACCAAACGTATAGCTACTCGGTTAAAGTAGTGCATCATACAACAATCACTATTACAAAATATAAATATATGTGACCATACTTAGTAGTAAAAAGAATATATGCACCGAACCTATGGTGCAATCGGTTATCGGTATCTGGTTCCAGGATAGTCGGTCGTTGCTTTTTCTACGACGGCTATCGACTGGGTAGCCTCGGGAATTAAGAGAGAGGTAGTATCGCAAGTACCGGTAAAATCTTGCCCGAACCCCCAACTCGAATACCACACATTTTTCTAATATATTGATTCTCGATATATATATAATAGATACCATATATATATATATATATTACCTATATAATATATATATATATATAATATATTTACTATATGATATAATTTATATATATTATCATATACTTCTATATATATATTGATATATATATATATACCCTCTCATATATATATATTTATATATATTAATATATATTATATTATATATAAACTTATATATATATATAGTATATATATATTATATATATCACGTACCAATCTGTCCGCATTGACTGGCAGATGTTTGTTGGGTAGTTGAGAAGGTTTTGAGTTATCAACACTATTCACGAAAAACAAGATTTGATTAGAAGGGGGGTTTTCAGCCCCTTGGCTTATCTATGATAATCTCTATAATATTTAAAATTCTTCAATGACTCCTGACTTTGAGAAACGAGCTTTAACCTTTCTAGAATATTATTTAATATTTCAAATTTCTTCTTTTTCTAATTTTGGCTTTTAATAGTATATATATATATATTATAATTATATATATAATATATATATATTATATATTATATTATTATATATACTAATAATCATATATAATATATAATATATTATAATATATATATTATACTATATAATTATAATTATATATAATATATATATATATATATATTATATATACCTATTTCTGTTACCTAAAAAGGGCCCAACCATTTGTTAATGCAAAAAAAGGCCCATCCTGTATTCCCGCTAAATTATGATGTGTAGATCCGTGCGTCACCGAAACACAGGTATACGAATTAGAATGTGGTACCCCTAGATTCAACTCACTCCAGAGTCAAGGAAGCTTAACTGCACATAACCATGTACTATTAAGAACTCGATATTCTAGTATAATAGGTTCTACCCTAGAATCGAGTTCGTTGAATATTGTTACATTTTGGGAATTGCTTTTTTGAAATTTGTTCAAAAAATTTCACCTACTTTTTGACATCGTGGAAAACCCATTTATTGTTACTTTTTCCAGTCAATACTGCACTTAAAGAACCTCTATAAATTATATTACATATTAAATTAAAATTATGTTAGTCCCATGCAAAAGGTAATCCCACACCAAATTTCAAGAAAATTTGGTGCGCCAATCAACACCACATACCAATCGAAAAGACTATACGACAAAGCCCTGTGTATTGACAAAAAAGGCCCAACCTTTTTTTTTGAGAATGAAAATGGGCCTGTATATGTGTTATAACACCCAACAACATGGTATATTGTTTATTTTTGCGTTTTACTTTTAGGTTATATTGCTAAAAAAAATCAAAAAACAATTTTTATTTTATTATTGTAAACTTGATTATACTTTTCATAGATGTTATCTAAAAAGGGCCCATCTTATTTTCACCATTGTTGTTAAAAATAATAAAATAATAATCTAAAACAAAAAAAATTCACTTTAGTGAGAGTGATGAGGGTAGACCGTCCTTTAATGTTTCCTCGATGGGTGGAAAATCAACCTTTTTTATTTTATTATCTTTATTTATTTTGTGTTTAAAGAAATAAAACAAAAAAAAAAATTCTTAATATTAGTCACAAAAACCTTAAAATAACAAAAATAATAACCTAAAACACAAAAAAAATTAACTCAAGTATGAGTTTATGACGGTTGACCCAACCGGATGATATATTGCCAACTATCCCAGATATCTTCACCTCTTTTTATTTTATTTATTTTTTTTTTTCTTCAAAAAAAAACAAAAAAATTGGGCGCAAAGATTCTCACCTAAACCTTAAATAACAAGATAAATAACCTAAAAATACCAAAAAATTAACTCTAGAAAGAGTTATGAGGGTTGACCCTTTTTTTGTCATACACATGGGCCCTTTTTGCAAACGGCGGGCCTTTTTTTCTGTTACTTCGAGTCTTAAATAATTTTAACAATTTGTAAGCGTAGAGACAAAAAATTTTTATGTGAGGTATACATAGGACCTGCCATTCTAAGATTTTTTTAAACTCAGTATATGTAAAATGTTTAACTAAAGAAATGGTCAAAATTTAAAATTTTGGGGGAATATGGTAGGTAACCGGCACTAATTACTATATATATATATATATATATATAATAATACTATAATATATATATACTATAGTTATATATATATATATATATATATATATTATATATATATATAGTACTCTCTCAGTAATATATACTATATATATATATATATATAATATATATCCGCAATATTGTCTGATAATTATTCTCTTATCTGACCTACTGTATGTTAAATATTATTGTGTTACGTTTTGCAAATTATGCTTACGAAACGTAAGAAATGCTCGAATTTGCGTTCGTTTTTATTAAACTTAGCGCAAAATCGTAAGAAATGCTTACCACACCTAAGGAATTTCCGTAATTCTATAAAGTTGCTATTTCTTGTGATTGCTGAATTTACCACGTTCTTACGAAAATGTGCAAACAAAAAAATGACGGCGTGGTAGGGCCTACCACGCCGTCATTTCTTTTGAGTTGATGAATATTTCATTCAATAAAATCAGCTTTAATCTAATTTCTTCCATAAATCAAACTCCATCACAATAGTTGATCATTTTTTTGCATTATTAACCATTTTTTATTTATTTCTTTTTATCCGAAATCGACGGCCTCCATCATCACAGCATCTAATTCCAATTGCTTGCAAAACAAAATAAACCTCATAAGAAATCGTGTTCGTTTTTGAACGAAATTCCGGCAATTAGTTCATCCAATCAGGAGTGCCAAAGAAATTCCTATGGATGTTAAGAGCTGTAGGTCACTGCCAGTCATCGAGGAGATAAGTGCTCTTTATATATAAAGATTCCAATATTCTTAATTCTGCATCTGTAGAAAGCATCTTTGAAACAGGGAGAACTTTGAACTGAGGTTCATAGAGTATGAGTCATAGTGATATCTCTGCAGCTAAATCTCTGGTCTAGAGCAGATGGCAGATTATTAGTTCGAAAGGAAATGTCCATTCGTTTGAAGGCTCGCATCTTTAGTATTGGATACCTGTTTGACCTCTACATAGTCGACGTTACAGTCGACACATTTATATTTGTAAACGATATGTTCATGGAGATGCTTTCTTTAATCTTAAAGAAACTGCCAATTGAGTTGCTGGTAATAAAGAATAAGGCAAACTTGCATGTGGAAAGTCTTTGTTTAAATGGTTTTAATCTGGAAAGCGGAAGGAACTTGGAAAGGGGTCCAATGCCGAGCATACGAGCTTAAACAGGAAGTTTAGGAACATTCATAGCCTATCAGTTCTAGGGCGATGTGTTATCGGAACACGAGTTAAACAACGCATTTATTCAAACAAAGCGTTTACAGAGGGAATGGTTCCGAAGGATTGGAGAATTTAAGGCGAAAGGGATTTCTCATGGAAAAACTTCAATCAGAACAAATAACAAAGGCTTGCGTTTGCGGGACCTTAGACCCCCAATTCTTATGATTAAAAGAGATAGAAATAAAGAAATTCGTCCCAAGTAAAGTATTAGTGGGCTTGGAATAAATAGAAGTAGAAAGCCCACAAATACTTTACTTGGCACTAATTTTCTTTAGTTATACTCCTTTAATCGTAATTGTAATACGATAGAATGTTTACGATAGAAGCAAGTTTTGTTTTCCTTTGCTTTTTTCTTGACCCTTTTCGTTTTTGTCATTTGTGCTTTCACTCGCGATAAGAAATGCTCACCCCAGTTTAGCAACGAATTCTCCTGTTTAAACTACCGCGATTTCATGCTAGGTTTACTTTTTCTTTTAAACAATTGGAATCAGCTATTGTGATGGCATACGTGGTTTGGAATAAGCCAGAATAAAACAAACAATAACAAATACTTTTTTAATCATTACAGATATATTGATCAGCTATTTGTGCATGGAGTTTATCCATTTGCGAGAAATTAGATGAACAAATCTCATCAATCAGACGGGGCCCTACACGCCGCCATCTTGTTTGGCTTTACATTTTCTTCGTAAGACACGTGCTGTAAATTCGGCTAGCACGGGTATATGCAACCTTACAGAATGATGGAGAATTCCTTACGTCTGGAAAAGCATTTCTTTTCCGTTTCGTAGCCCAGATTTAAAAGGAAAACGGCCTTTTATACCTTATATATAATAATACTAATATATATATAAAATTACTATTATATATAATATATCATAATAGTATATATATATATATATATATATATATTATACAGTACTTAAGTTACATATACGCCTAATATATTTCGAGTTTATAGGCCACATATCTGTTAGTATAATTTGTTACCCAGGGTGCAGAGACAGAGACCCACCAAATGCACCCCACCAAGCCCTCTCTTTCCCCATCCACCGACCTTAAATGAAGTACGATCTTACAAAAGGAGATTACTTACTTCTATTTCTGTCACTACGTATTCGAAATGTAAATATAGGAAGGTTGTGGCTGAGAACGAATCCATTTTACGCCTTTTCTGTGAGAGTCTGTTTTCTCTTTTCATCATATATTAGCGCAGCACTACATTAGCTAAATACTCATCCAATTCTTGGTCACCCAAGTCTGACATGGCTGATTCAGAATCCTTGCAAGGTTTATCTCAAACCGGTCGGTAATCATTTCTGCTTAACTTTCACCAACTGACAGGATCATCATTTGTATCTAGTCTTATTTCTTGGTGATAGTTTTCAATCATTTGCCACTAATCTTTTGGTACCATTCGGTGATTCTTCATTCATTATTGACTGCGTAGAATTCTTCCAGCTGAATCTGTTCATTGATTTACTTGTAGAACGAGTCGGGTTGGTTCTGTAGATTTCGTTTATTTCCTTCTAATGGGTGGCGAATTAATAGCCTATTCGGATTGAAGTTTTTCAACTGCCACACACAATGGCGATTTAACTTGTTTCTAACTATTCTGTGTTTACAAAAAAACAAACTAGCTTATAACGGTGATCTAACGTAAGTGCAATCTATGCAAGTCCACTTAATTTCCACAGAACTAAAGCGTATCTTTAGCTCTAGTTTTTTTACATCTTTCAATCTTTTTAAAAACCGTCATCAATTTTCATTTGAAGATGGTTCAAAATTCTTCCTTAGCGTGAGATTAATGGTATTACATTGGAAACAGAAGCTGTAGAGGCGCTGATTTATTTGGCATCAATAATCTCATCTTGGGACTCTGTTGACTCATATTATTTATGAACTTCATTTGATGTGAGATCAGGAGTCTCATTACACAGTTGAGTCGCAGTCTCACTGTCTTCTCAATTTACAATTTGCGTTTGACAGATTCATGCTTAGTATCTTTTATTATTAAACTCTTTATGAAATCTCCGACAATAAATATCTGCCAACATCGCAGCGGAAAAACGCTGAATCTAATTAATGCCTTCGCGGTGATGCATCACGGCATCGCGGATGCGATTGATTACCTGCCATCACTGTACTACTTATAACTTATATTACTATATATATAGCTTATATATATATATATATATATGAATATAATATTATATATATTATATATATTGGCCCATATAGGGATCAAAAGTTATCGAGGTATCGCGTATCGCGCAAAATTTTTGGTCTATCGGGGACAACTGGTTATCGGTATCGGCAATTGAAAAAATGTGCGCAGGAGTACTCTGTATCATAGGTATCGGTATCGCCTCAAAGTTTTACGGCTATCGGCTGACCAACAACTAAAATCGTATATTATAGTATACGTATACCTGACCATATATTAATATATTATGATAATTATATAATATATAATATATACACTATAACTATACTCATATATAATATAGCTTATAAAAATGAATTACTTATAGTATATATATATATATCTATATATATATATATAATATATGTATAATAATATACTCTAGTACTATATTATTATACTATATATTTTTTTTTTTTTTTTTTTTTTTTTTTTTTAACACCAAAGAAGTTAATTTCCTGAAAACATCATTTCTGAAGAATGGGTTCCCAGAATTTATAATTGACGCAACTTTTTGAAAATTATTTTCAGCAAACAATTTGAAGACACCAGGCCTGAAATTAACAGCTCCTAAGGATATTTTGTATAAGAAGTTAGCTTTTTTAGGGGAAAATAGAGTTTATAAATTCACTGTAAAATTGATGTGGTTTTAAAAACAAACTTTCCACAGTTCAAATTTAGATTCATATTTTCTAATCAAAACAAAATTGAGAAATATTTTAAATTTAGATAAACTCCCTTTACCTTTATATTCATCAGTAATATATCATTACAAGTGCGGTGACTGATGCCACCTACACAGGAAAGACAATACAAAGCCTTTCCACATGTATTGCTGAGCAATTTCATTTAGAACTCTAGACCATTTACATCATCCCCCTATTCAGCTATAAATGCTCATTCTGTTCAAGAAAACCATCATATAGCTACATGAAAGCAATTTTGGAATATTGGCCCAAATGGAGGAACCCAATCTTCAGTTGTTAGAATCTTTGTATATTTGGCATTTCAAAACAACCTTAAATGAAAATTTAAATTTTAACAATTTTAAACTGAAGTGAGATTTTGTTTATATCATGAACTTTTTACTACATAATGTTATAGTTAGTTTATTTCAACTTTATATTATTTTAACTTTTTATTAATTTTATATATTTTTTTGTATAATATTTTATCAGTATATTGTAAGTAGTGATGGGACGATTAATCGTCATTATCAAAATCAGCATCCTCAATTTCTGCTGATTATTTTGCCAATTAAGTGAGGAAATATTACACCAGGAAATGGAGAAAAATTATGTTTTTGCATCATAATTTAAGAGCTCTAAATTTAAAGTACTAGAATTTTGTGTCTGTCCATGTTCTCGCATATTAAAATTTTTTAAAATCAATGTTTTGAAGATACTTCTAAAATTAAAATTCCACAAATTTTAAGGGGAAGATGAAAAAAAAAATTTATTAAAAAAATTTTTTTGGGTAGGAAAAAAAAAAAAAAAAAAAAAAAAAAATTTTAGAACTGGTGGGGTGTAACTTTTTTAATATTTATTAGATTCCAATGAAACTTTCACAACTTATGTACCTCTACAAGATATAAATATTTTTACATTAATATTTGGTATGCCCAACAGTTTTGCCGCTGTCTCGAGAAAACTTTGGAAAACTTTGAAATGTTTCCCATGAGCAGCAACAAATCTGTTGGGCATACAAAAATTTTCTTTAAACAAAAAATGTCTAGCCTTCCCCAATTATATGATGCCTCTGAAAATTTCAAAACTGACATATATATAGTAATAATGAAGTTTTCATGGTTTTTCATTTTTGAATTGCCAAAAAAAAAATTTAATGATTGGTGTCATGCAACATTTTTATTATTCATCTGATAAAAATGAAACTTTTATGGCTTTTATAACTCGACGAACACTTATTTTATTAGAAAATTTCTGTATGACCCAATGGTATTGGTTTGCAAGAAAAACTTTTTAAAATTATAAAATTCTTTCCATGAACAGCGGCAAAAGTGTTTGGTATTCAAAAAATTTATTATTAACAAAATATGTGTATCCTTTCAATTATACACGCTCTTTTAAAAGTTATTGTATTAATCGGGATTTAATAATAAAAAGTTATTGCGATTTTTATATGTTTTTAGTTTCAAAAAAAAAAAAAAAAAAAAAAAATTCAAATAATTGATGCATAACTTCTTCTACTCTAATCTGATGTATAATTAAAAACAATCCGTAGCTATTTGCAAAACGGACATTTTTTATTCATATAAATTGCTTGTATACCCAACGATGGTTTTGCCACTGCTCACAGTTCAACATCTTGACTAAAAAACTAAACAAAAATATATTTTACATTGAGCTTTTATTTCGGGTATAACAAAAAATATCCAACACCTAATTTTATTACTTTTCTTTTTTTGTTTTCAATTTCAGATACATTGATCAACATTTTGATGTATGAATCATGCCAATATAAAATCTTGGTTATATTTCGGATAACTTTTAAATTTTATGGAGGAAAAAAAAAACGAGATTTAGCAAAAAAAAAAAAAAATTCTCTATATATTGCTGCTACTTGTGAGATATTTCATAAAACATGTGTATGGCAAGTCTTTTAGCGAAATCTGCTTGCAAAAATCTTTTGCAGTTCAGCAGAAATTCACTGTTTAAATTATCTGTTTAAAATGCTGATTCATGATATTTGGGAAGAAAAAATTACACAAAATCTAAAAAAATTTTTGCATGTGTCATCGAAATAAATATTATAGAGAAATCTTTCCTCCTAAATGGTGTATAATATATTCCAAAAAAATTACATTAGTGTTAATTTTCGTAAAAAGGTTTGCTATTCCCATTGGCTTGGCAGTAATCTTATGGAAAAAATGTTAAAACAAAACAAAGATGGCAAAGAGCAAGATTCTTGTTTCCGTTTGGTTTGATGAATATGTTTCATTCAATAAAATTAAGCTTTAAAATCCTAATTTCTTCCAAATCGATAACTCCATCACAATAGTTGACAATAATTATGTAAATATAAATACCAAATTTGCTATGATTTTTTTTTATTTGGGATTATGCCACCATGCACATGGTTCTTAATCAACAACAAGACTAGATATCCTAAATTGTTTGTAAACAAATAGTAAACTTAAATGAAATCGCTGATAGTTTATACACAAAATTCATGCTAAAACTGGGTAAGCATTTCAATTATCGAGCGTAAGCACAAAAACGAAACTTTCATTAAAAAAAAAGTCCTAATTATTTATTAAATAAACTAACCTAAAGCAACTTGACTTAACCTAACCAAACTTATTTCTTTTTGATTCATATATGTTTTCAAAATGATCAAGTATAATTAGTAATGCGACAAATTCTAGACTTAATAACTATATATAATATATATATATATATATATATAATATATATATTATAATATATATATATATATATATATAGTATATAATATATATAATAAGTAATAATATAGTATTATATAATAATATATATATATAATATATTATATATATATATATATATAATCATAATAACTTTAGATTGAAAGATAAAGAATTTTTTTTTTTTCTACATTGAGTTTACAAAAATATTTGAGATTCATACAAGATTTTTTGGGGGATTCCGGGTAATTCCGGTTCTGACGAACTGAAAATTTCAGTTCCGGTACACCTCTATGATAAACACCCCAAAAAGGGAAACAGGCTCTCACCAGATACTAATGAAACCTTAATGTTTTTGCATCACAATGAGAATTTGAATTTGAGTATTGAATGATATATATCGTTTATTGCTTAAAGGAATATATATTATCTCATGTTTGAATAAATAGCCGTTTTTTTTATCTTGATCGTTCCGGTCCGATTAATTGAGGTCTTCTTCCTTTCACTATTTTTATCCTTTATATTGTTACTAGTTAAAGAATCTTCTTGTAAATTCGTAATTCGCGTTAAAACATAAAAGGCTATTAGCTAAGACTTTGTTAATACTTATACTGGAAGATGGAAATTGGAAAATTTATTTTAATAAACATAACATAAGAACAAGTTTTAATAATATCATATTTGCATTTATTATTTCCTTAAAGATACTATTTTAATTATATAAAATAAAATATACATTGAAAACTAACCAAATATAAATTAAATGACTAAGTATTGGTTGTACAGGAATGCAATCCTGAGTTGCCTAGCAGTACACAAATGTTCTATCTTATTACTGTATATTTATATTAATTAAACAGTATCACTATCAGTACCTAAAAAAAATAAAGAAGTATCAGTGTCCCGATATTTTTTAGATATCGGTCATCCCTAATATATTATATATATATCGTAAAATGGGGGAAAACCGTCACTTTTTTAATATTCATAATTTGTTTGTAAATAAAAAATCAATTTTTCAATTGTGAGAAAGGTATTTTAATAGTAAATAGGAATATCATTTTTATACCATATAATAAAAATTTTAAAGTAAAATACTTACACCTACAAAGTCAAAAAAATCCCCCATTTGGAAAAAAAAAAATGTTTTAAATTGAACAAAATTTTCTAAGATCTCGTGAATCTCATAGAATTAAGATATCAGAATTTCGATTTAGATGCATATTGGGAAATATATTTTTAACATTTTCCATGTAAAAAATTTAAAATATTAAGCCTATTTTTAAAGTTTTTTCAATTTCGGGGTAAAACCAGTCGGGCATCGGGGAAAACCGGTCAATATAAACTTATATAAAAATATAATTTTTTTTTTTAGTTTTTAATTTTTTATTTTATTTTTTATGTATGGTAGACTATAAGACATTTGCTTAATGTTTTCTATACCTATCTTTTTCTATCTAGTGTAAGGATATAAAAAAAAGTGCAAATCAATACTGTATCATTATTTTATGAAATGTGCTTACATACTGGAAATATAAAGTGCCTTTTTTGTAATTAAGTGTAAATATTATTATTATTATTATTATTAAAAATTATTATATTGATTGTCATAATTTAAATTATAGTATTGCAAATTTTTTTTGGTCAAGTTCGTATGAAATGTTCGTACATACTGGCCATATAAAGGTTTATTTTGTTAAAAAGTGCCAATATTATCATTTCATATATTTTCAATTAAAATTATTAAAAATTGATTGTCATTAAATTTAAATTTATAATATTGTAAATTTTTTTTCGTCAAAAAAGATCACGTCAAAGTGTGCGTACCAGTACCGTCATCTTGTGGCAAAAAAGGAGTTCAGTGTGGGGTAAAGGGTTCAGCGTTTTTAAAATACAAAAATGGAATATTTAAAATATACATGTTTTAAAATATTACCAGTATTTTTCAAACATTTTATTTGAATATATTTATAAATTTAACTTAATGTGATATTTAGAACTCAAAATTTTTTTTTTATATTTTCAGTCATTTTTTCAGGAATTTTAAAAAAAATTTCTAGTATTTTTTTTTAATATTACGAAAAAAAAAATTACAATAATTGGCTACTAAATTTAAATTTAATAACTAGGTATGTATTTTTATAATCTTAATTAATTACATTAGCACTTTCTTTAAAAAAAGAAATGTTTAAAAGTGGGCAAAAGGCGTTCACCTATTAGAATGTGTCTTTTGTATGTAAAATGAGGTTATTTCATTGGTTTGCATGTTTCAACTTCATAAAAATGTTATACTGGATATCTGTGAAACAAAAATAATTACAATGGTGGGGTATTCATTTCTGTTAAGATGGTCCGAAGCCTATAAGAAAAAAGAAGGAGTGAAATGATTACTATATACACAGGATGATGTAGTGTTGGCACTGATGGCTTAAGTATCCGAGATGCCTCAAAACATTTCGAGATTCCATATAACACCCTAAGGAAAAGAGCTGCTGGAGTGACAAAAAGGGGAGGACAAAGTGGCAGGAGAACAGCTCTATAGGCAGCTGAAGAAGCTATAATAGCAAATCATCTGGCTCTGCTTAGTACAAGCGGTTTAGCTTTCGATGCCACTGATTTGAAGAACTTTGTGCAGGCCTATCTTAATTCGCAAAATCGAAACATTGACGACTTTAAGGACAACAAACCAGGGGAAGAGTGGGTGAGATCATTTAAGAAACGTAATAAGCATATAATATCAGAAAGAAAATGCCAAAATATTAGCAAAAAGAGAGCTGCAATCAACACAGAGGAGGTAACAACATATTTTGATAGACTCCAAATATCTTTTGAAGGGGTTAAACTGGAAAACAATTAATTATGATGAAACGAATTTATCTGATGACCCAGGAAGTAAAAATATGTTTTAAGGTAGAGGGATGAAACGAGCAGAACATATATTAAACACCTCAAAATCTTGCGTTTCTGTGATGTTTGCAGCAACAGCAACAGGTCAGATGCTTCCACCTTATGTTGTCTATAAGGGGGCTAAACTTCTTTCTTCATATGTTGAAGGAGGACCTGCAGAGTGCAAATATAACTATTCTAAAAGTGGATGGTTTGCTAGCTCTCTCTTTATAGATTATATCCAGTCTGTAATCATCCCATTTTTTAGGACACCTAAAGAAGAAGTCAAAATTTTAATAGGAGACAACCTTCCCTCCCATTTATCAGTCACAGCAGTTCAAATGTGCAAAAACTTTAACAGCAAATTTGTTTTTCTTCCTTCCAACTCCACTCATCTTCTCCAACCATTGGATGTTTCGGTTTATGCACCAATGAAGAGAACTTGGCGTAAAATTCTTTTAGTGTTTAAAGAAGAAGGAAGTAATTTAACAACTCTCTCAGAGAATATTTTCCCCAGCCTATTGCTAAAAACTCATCAATGAAATTAAGACATTTTGGTCAAGCAATGTAATATCAGGATTTAGAGCTTGTGTAATCTTTCCTTTAGAACCTAACAAAATACTTTCAAAAATAACAGGAGTCACCAACAAAACGCTTTAAAGTAGATGCTGTTAGTCCAGGATTTGTGGATTATTGTGAAAAGCAAAAAAGAGAACTTACAGAAATAAAAAAAAGAAAAAGAGGAAGGAAAATCAATTTGAAAGCCGGAGAAGCAATTTCATTGGTTGATTTAATGGAAGCTTCATCATCAACATCAGCCACCAACAAACCAGCATTCTCTGTTAAATCTAAAACATGTAGCACACATTAGAAGAATCAGCTGTAAACTCTTCCCCCCCCGCCTTCCACTACTCCAAAGATTAATGACTATGTTCTTGTAAAGTTTGAAGAACCAGGAGGAATAGTGTTAAGTCATTCTATTTTGTTGGAAAGGTTATCTTAACTAATGGTAACGATCTAACGATCCAATATTTAAGGAAAAAAGATGTCGGCATTAAGTTTCCGGGGTTTACCACTTTTAAGGACCCTCCAAATGTGGATATAGGATATAAGTTGTGTAAAAATAAATGAAATTTGCAAAATTCTGAAACATGAACTCCGCAAAGGGACATTTTATTTTCCAACAAAAGACTTTGAAGGGTTAAATGTCTGATAATAAATTTAAATGTTAATGAACCCTTTTACCCCCCCAACAAAAAATTTTTCATTTACTTTTTCAAAAGGCAAAATAAGCATTTTTATAATGCAATTTTTTTTTTTTTTTTATATCACATTATTGTTATTGTTTTAAAGTTTTATTATAGCCTTTCAGTTTCTTAAAGAAATAAAAAATGGATTTTTGGCAAGTACTTATTTTTTTAAAAAGCCTGGAAACTGAACCCTTTTCCCCCTACTTGTAATATAAAGTGCCCATTTTGTTAAAAAGTCCAACTATTATTATTATTAAAATTGATTGTCATAATTTAAATTATGTAAATTTTTTTTCGTAAAACATTTCACGTGAAATGTGCGTACATAAGACTACTCGTAATATAAAGTGCCTATTTTGTTAAAAAGTGGAAATATTATTATTAGAAATGATTAAAATTTATTGTCATAACTCTTTTTTTTTTTTAATTTTTATTTACAAAAAAAGATTTCAAAATAAAATGTTTCATAATTTTTGTAAAAAAAAAAATATGCTCAAAATGTTAATAAAATATAATTTAGACTTGTTTTTTTTCTATCCAAATTAATTTCTATATCGCATTATTAAACTCTATTTTAATATTAAAATTACATTATAATTATTTGGACAAGCAAAAACCAAATAATATTTTCATTATTCTACAACATTAAGGAAACTCTAAATGTGAGAAAAAACTATTAAATATAGATGTAACTTCAAATTTCGATTTTTCATGATTCATTAAAAAAAAAAAACGATTATTTACCAGTTTTCCCCCCATTTTATGGATATATATATATATATTATATATATATATATATATATATATATATTATATATATATATATATATAATATATATATATATATATATATATATAATATATATATATATATATATATATAATATTATATATATATATACTATATATATTACTATATATATATATACTATATTATATATATATATATATATATATATATATATCTATATATTATATATATTATATATAATATTATATTAGTTATTAACATTTAATGCCAAAAAAAAAATATCAAATTTAATGTCTCATGTCATTCAAAAAAAAAAAAAATGCAGATTCATCCAATTGTTACTGCTGATTGCTACTCGCTGTAGTTTGCCTAAATAATTTTAAGTTGAATTTGATTCTAAAGAAAATTCCTCTTCTGATTCAGATTCCAAAGATCTGATAAAGCAAGTGTATCAGAGCTGCGTGCGATTTCCATTAACTCCTAGCAGTCTAGTAAGAAATGTTACTCTTGTTTGATGGTCCTGTGCTTGTTCTGTAGGATATGATTTAGAAGGAGATGCTTGGAGTATGGAGTTGTATGGATAAGATGAAGAGCATTCTTTGGGTTAATTAAGTGTGAATGTGTTTGATAATGGGAGTGTCTGGTTGTTGTTAAGTTTTCCTTCTTGGGGTCATTCCGCATCAAATCAATACAAGGTTTTAATCTCACCATCCCCGATTTCTATGAAATTTTCAACAATGGTTAACTTTATGAAGACTATGAATAATAGTTCACAAACCATTAGAAACTGGTTATTGTAAAGTTCGAGAAAAATCTTGGAAGAATGTGAGACCAGCATATATTTCAAATTAAGATAGCAACTTCTTCTAGTTAAACTAGAACAAAGACAGTGGTGGTGTCTTTTGTAGCATTTTTCAAGGTCTTGTCAAATGGTATATAACACAATATGGGTTATGAGGAATTTTTTTTTCAAAATCGGTGAGGTTAAATAAAATTTCTTTTGTAGAATACGGTTTCAAATTTTATAAAACAAATTAGCAAATTACCTATTTTCTAATATGTGTATACACATATAAATATTATATATTGGACACTATTTTTATATAGAGACAGATTATATATATATTATATATATATATATACTATATATATATATATATATATATATATATATATATATATATATATATATATATATATATATATATATATATATATATAATCATTTATTGCCCCTGGGCCCCCTTATTTAGGGGTCCATGACATCTTCAGAAACCCAGCGACCTCCACTGGGCGAAGCCACAGGTCTCTTAGGGAGGAAATCTGATGAGTGCTCTTGTAGGGAGTGAGTAGGAGACATTGCAGGATCGGTTGTTTCAGCCTCTATTAGGCATCTATGGCAGAGTGGAGGGGTGGCATCCTCAAGTCCAAATCTGTGCCCATATTCCTGGAGGCCTGGGTGATGCCTAGATGTCTTGATTGTGAGATTTGCATCTCTCGTAGCAGAGTATTCTGTGTTGTTGATATTTCTGGGGGGTGAGAGTTTATAAGGTTATTTGGTGGGCAATTGTTGAGGTATTGCTGTGTAAAATATGTATGAATATGATTTGAGAGATGTGTTGTTGGGAGGAGGGGGGATCATTCTAAAGAGTTAGCCGTAATAGAGGGCAGCGGATGAGGGAGGGAATTTTAAACAGTGTATAGAGTGGTCCTGTAGATAGTTATGGCATGGGAGGGTTGGGTCAAGAGCTCTGGCATAGAATTGTGTTCCTATCATGTCCAGGTGATCCTGAATTGGGAGAATTTTTGTTTCTTCGTGTAGGTGTTGAATTGGAGTAGTTTTCAGGCAGCCTGTGATAGTTCTAAGGGCAGTATTTTAGATCCTTTGTAATTTGCTTGTTAGTTGATGAGATTAGAGGGTACCAGACTGTTGATCCATAGTTGATCATAGTCCTTAAGAATTGTTTATAAGTAATTGTCAGTGTAGTTTCTTTATTACTGAAATTGTGTCGATAGAGTTCATAGGAAATTTAGATTTCTATTTGCTGTGTTAATGATGTTTTGGATGTGAGGTGTATAAGAATAAAAATATCTTTCCTTATTCTTCTTTTTATACAGCCTATAAATACTCTCAGTAGTAGCAATCTGATGACATTTCCCAAATTTCTTCAGTCTCATTAAAAAAGATAAATATTTGTTGTGACCTCCTCCTTAGGAGGTAAATAAAATTATCTATAAATTTTTTAACTACTTAAGATAGCATAATTGAGTAATAACTATTTAATGCCATAATTTAGCTTTTAATTAGATCTATATTTTTCACTGTAGGACTGGGGCTAGGAGCCTTTTTCATCATTAACGAGGCTAGGAGGCCTTTTCATCATTAACAAAGCTAAGGAGTTTTTTTTTCTTCATTAACAGGGCTTGGACGCCCCCTTTAAATTCCTCATGGAAAACTTATTAAAGATTTACAAGGCTTAGAACTCCTTGTTTCATCCAATAACATCCCCTATAAATGCAGGGTTGAGAACCCTTTCAATAAAATAACAATACAGTCTCGCTTAACAATCTCTTTCTGTGGAATTAAAAGCCATTTATATAAGAATCTTTGTGCTAAACAGAAATACAATGAGTCCTTAAAAAGGTGGGTAACCACTAACCAGTCCCTACCTTAAAACTAGTCATAAATAAGTAACATTCTTCATAATAAAACTAAAACTCAGAAATCACTAAAGTAATTTAATAATAAGTATTAATAGCTTAATTATGAGATTTCATGCTTCATAGTCAAGCTCATATAACATTACATATTAAATTAAAAATAAAAGGTGGTCATTATTCAACTTTTGGAGTATGGATATTTACACTTTATAGTAAAATATTCAAGTTATTGTTATATTAAGGAACAAAATTACTGTCCCATTCTTCATTCCACTACTGTGTTTAATACATATACCGGTATGTATTGCAGTGAAACAGCTCTGCTCTGCTCAAACACATCCTAATGTTTGTGATGGGCAAGAGTGATGCTCCAGATATCACGATATCTACCTACGATATTGCTTTTGATCAAGCATCGATATTCCAAATGATGCTTGGGTAATTGTAGAGCTCCGGCGAAAAGCAATTATATACTTACTGTATAATAACTATAAATATTTAATTTACAAAAATGGTATAAAAAAATTATTTGAATCTTTTTTAGCGCTTTACGTGTTTTAAATATATATTTTTAATAACCTGAAAAATAACACTCTACAAAAAAAAAAAGTGCTAATTTCGGTATAATTTTTTTACGATTATCATTGAATAATGAATATACTAAATATGTTAAGTAAAAAAAATTAAAACAATTTACATTAAGAGTAGAATATAATATATAGTGCGGGGTGGGGTTATAGTTGGGTTACAGTCGATTCAGGTAATTTGGATCAGTCTATTTAATATGAAGGACTGAAAATTTTAAAAATATTTTTGTTTGTGCAGGTAGCCCTAACCTTAAACTATATGTCAATATGGTATTTGGCCTTCATTTGGAATAAAGGGTCAAAATAGGTAGAAATTTTTTACACTATGCCCAAAAAATGAAACCGCATTCAGAGAGAAAAAATGATCTAATTTCATGATCCAAATATTGGTTCAAACCAAAGTAGGGGCAAATTTGGATCATTGGGGGTAAGTAATAGCCAATAGTGTTGCAGAGTTTGAAAGTATCCCTCAAAGTTGGGGGAAGGTGATCCAAATGTACCCGAGAAATGGGTAAAATTTGGATCAAAATTTGATTCAAATGTACCCCAAATAGTAATCCAATTTTCCCCCAAATCCTGATTCAATTTTACCCCATATTGGTTCATTTTTAGCCATGTGGAATTTACTCACTTGGTATCAATCGCAATATATATAATATATTATATATATATATTATATATACCATATCATACTATTATATATATATATATATATATATATATATATATATAATTATTATATAATATATAATATATATAATATATATATATATATATTATTATATAATATATATATATAATATATATGCCGGTATAATAATTATATATATATATATATAATATATATATATATTATTATATATTATTTATATATATATATATATAATATATAATATATTATATATATTATATATATATATATTATTACCGGTATAGCATATATATAATAATATATATTTATATATATATATATTACTAGATAATATATATAGAAATATATATATATTATAATATAATATATATATATATATATATATAATATGAATTTATTCTCGATTGTTGAAACCTTCCAAATAACATTTGAAATTGATTATAAAATAAATAAAAACTATGCCAAGAACGTAGCTATATCCCAAAAGTGAAAAAATATCGTGGAGATGATGCCATAATGGCAGTTAATGAAGTAAAAGAAGGAAAACTTTCAATAAGAAAAGCAGCTAAACAGTACCATGTCTCTTATGGGACACTGCACCGAATGATAAAAAGAGCAAACAGTCAAGGCCAAATTATTGTCCCAAGAAAAAAAGGAAAAAATACGTATTTTAGTACAGAATATATATATATATATATATATATATATATTATATTATATTATATTCTAATTTGATGAATTTCTTTCCATTGTTGAAAGTTATGTAAAAGCAAACAATATACCCAATAAATTTAAAGATGGACACCCTGGATATGACTGGGCTCAAGGATTTATGAAACGTAACTATATTAACCTTAAAAAAGGAACGAAGATAAATGTAGCAAGGAAAAAGATTACATCAGATCCATTTGTAATATATGATTATTATGAACAGCTGGGAAAGGTAATTGAAAATCTAGGCATTGCAAACCGACTGGAATGCATTTGGAATTTAGATGAAACTGCTTTTAATTATGATCCATCAAAAAGAAAAATTCTGGGAACTAAAGGAAAAACAACTTTACGTTTAACCTGTGGCACAGGTTAGAAACCGCAAACCGCAAAAGTGCACCTGTTTATAGCTTCTAGCATGTGCCGACCTATATTGTAGAATACACCTAATATTAGTGTCTACCCCTATGTTAAAGGTACGGGGAATCGATTAGTGTGTATTTGAAGGTGCTAGGATGCTTTGCAATATGGAGTATAATCCCCACCCCCTTTCTAGCACTGGCTCTAGCAATGACATATCCGTACGTCATAGAATTACAACCTAATATTAGTGTCTACTCCTTATGTTTTGAGGTATGAGGATTTGATTGGTGTATATTAGAAGTTGTGCTAGGATGTTCCTTCTATGAGTTAGTACCCCTACCCCCTTTTTCTAGTGAAAGTATTCAACTTTGTTATTTTTTTGAGCTAGAGAGTTGAACTTGGTGTCTACTCTATGTTGTCGAGGTATGCCGAGTTGAATTTCTGGCTGGTACCGAGGGATTATTGAGTGTCACGTAGTGCCAGATCCACGACCCTTGCTGCGGGTGCTTCACGTGTGTTGCTGATGCTCCGTAAAGGCTTTCTGGTTAAGATATATTCTCTTCAAACTGGCTACCGTGGTTGATGAAGTGCCGCCTGCCTGCGGCCCGAGGGTTTCCCGCCTTCAGCGTCCAAGGAGGAGAGGAGTTCTTGAAGCCCCCAAAGCAGGAAAAGAACTTAGAAGGTTGAAATTTGTGGAGTAAATAGAAGAGAATAACTTTAATTGTAGCATTTTAAGAATATTGCCAAAAAAAAAAAAAAACAAAAAATTTAGGCCTTCTTAATTATTAGATCCAAATTTCCCCAAGCACGATCCAAATGTTTCCCAATTCGAGGTAAAAATGAATCAGTGACTTTTAAATTATAATAAAAATTAAGTCTTAAACTAAATACACCAGTCATTACGATTTAATATTGTAGAGAATTTAAGCTATACACCCTTTCCATATTAAAAAGTTAGCAAAAATTATGTTTGGCTATGAAATGCATGTCAATATTTCAGTTTAATACAAATATTCCCCACCGCCACCTATATATAGTATATCTATATATATATATTAATTATATATATATACAATATATATATATTATATAGATACATAGTAGCAGACTCGGCGGGGTGACGCGCGACCACTTTTAGTATAAACTTGGATCTCCCGACTCTCCCCTATCGCATTTTTGGAAATTTTTTTTTTGCTAAATCACTGTATACACCCACATACAGACACACCAAAAAAAAATAATAATTGTAAATTCTAATAATAAAAGTTTTATTAAGTTGAATAACGCCGATTCAGCCTGACCGATGGAGGGGTGAAGCGGACCACCATTGAAGTGGGGTGACTCGGACCATCTGGTTTAAATTCGTCTTTTTACGTATACATTTTCAATTTTATATTTATTTTTACTGAATATAAATAATTTATTATCATATTAAAATTTCGTAATAAGTAATAAAAATGTTAAATAACTGAATAAATAAAAAATACGAATATAAATAAGGTTGTCCGATTCACCCTTCTCCGCCCAAAAATTTTGACACTTTTTTGAACTCGTTTTTTTTATTAATCTTTTATTTTTTAAAGAAATTTTCTCAGTAATAGAAGAACTTTTTTTTACATTTAATTTAATTATACGTAATAAAAATGTCAATAATAATACGGTAAAATACGAAAAACAAGGTGGTCCGAGCCAACCCCCCATCAATTTTTACGGCGGTGAATCCGACCAAGTTAGGCCCCGTTTTTGTGCCACTAATTTTGGATCAAAAATAAATTTACTTTGCCAGTTTAAAGCTAACATAACTCAACAAGTGTATCCACTGAAAAAATTAATTAAAATCGATCCACAATTTTTCATTTTATAACGAAGTTAAAAAATAAAGCACATTTTTTCAAAAGGTGACAGTTCTTTGAAGGAAATTGTTGGGACCCTAATTTCTAACATTATTTTAAAAATATTATCTATTTTCTAAGATCAGAGCGGATCTAATTAAAAAATTGTAGTACTGCAATGGTGGGCTAAAATATGAGGAAAAATTTTTTTTTTGTTTATTGTATTATTTTAGTTATTTATATTACGAATCACCCCTTCCTAAAGAGGCGGGCCCGGTCACCCCGGCCGACGCTATATATATATAATGATTAATTTTAGTAATATAGGAAAATAACCGAAGTTAATAGTGTATATTATTTTATAAAATTTAATTTTTATTTATTTTTGACTTTAATATAGGTAATTATTTATTTTAAAATTAAATAATTATTAAAAATGTCAATAAATGATAACATAAAATAAGAAATAAAAATGTGGTTGTCCTAATTCATATCACTTCAAGGTAAGAAATTGTGGCCACTTCTTAAAATCATATTTGCTGTTTTAAAAATTAAGAGTAAATTTTAATATTAATATTTACTTTAATATAGTTTAACTTTAATTATATATTAAAATTAGCTATAGGTAATAAAAATTTCAATAATCAACTCATAAAATAAGACATAATTAATGGTATCCCTATCACCCCATCATCAATTTATGTGAAGGTGAATAGGGACGAATTATTACCGGGTTAATTTACCCACTATTTACTGGTTGAAACAAAATTAACTTTGGCCAAGTTTAAAGCTAAGTATACTCCAATGTATGCACTGAAAAAATAATTTAAAATCCATCAACCAACTTTTCATTTTTATAACAAAGTTAAACTTTACTATAAAAAAACAAAAAAAAAAAAAAAAATTTTTTTTTTTTTTTTCCCACAAAAAAAAAGTTTTGGAAAAAAATTTTCTTTATTTTTTAAAAAGGGGGAAATTTTTTTTCGTCTTAGCATTATTAATTTTTTTAAAACATAAAAAACTGTATAAAATTAAGGTATCATATATAGCTATACATAAACAGCTAAAAAAAATTCAAATAATTTTTTTTATACTATTTTTGTAAATCAATATACATTTTTAATACAGTAATTACATAACTACTTTTCACCAGAACTGGACAATTACTGATGCTTGATACTGCCAAAAAATATTTTCATACCAAAATTCTAATTATTAAATTAGAATTTTACTTTATTGGCACTTTAGAGTTTGAAGTTCTTGGTGATGTTTGTGTGTGTATGTGTGGGTTGTTTCTTGAGGGACGGTAGTTGAAGCTGTGGGAGGTAGCTAGTCTTGAAGGGTAATTAGGGAGTGGGAAAGTACTCATGGAGCCTACCTTGCTGTAGGCTTTTTCAGTCATTCCTGAGATTACCAACACAATGGCACCACCCTTACAGCAATTACAACAGTGGATTCAACACAGTAGCTCGACCCTCTACAGTATTTTTAGTCTTTATAGTTTTATAAATGTTAAAATAAAATTAGGATATAGTGAAGTACATAAATATCATAAAAGAGCAATATAGGTTTAATACAAATTTAGGAGAATCAATAGTACTATATAATTATTAACTTTTTTAGGTAATAGTCGAGTTCAACAGATTCTAAAAAAAAGTATATTTTTTTAAAATCATTCGATGTTTTGGTATTCCTATAAGCAACGCTGCCAAATATTGTTAATAAAAAAATGGCCAAATTTACAATATACCGTATTTCTTTTTACATTCCAAAAATCAGCAGGTTATGATGTTTGGTTAGGTAGACATAGATTTACTGTGTATAATTAACAAAACTTATCACAACCTAAACTTAATGAGTCCTAAATCGAATTTAAAAAAATTTGGTAGATTGATTAAATTTATATTACGAGGGTGGCACCCCTGTTTTAATACTTTTACATAGGGTTAATATAATATTACTATAATATAATATATATTACTATATATATATATATACATAATACAAATTATTAATAATATAAACTTATATATAATATAATAATATATATATATATATATTATATATATAAACGATTATCGAAAAAAATAATGATATTTCATCAGAATCTGTTGAACTCAACTATTACCCTTTTAATATTACCTTCATACAATAGGCTAATAAGATTTGGAATGTCTTTATTAACAAAGTTTTAGTAATTTTACTATAAATAAACAGGACTTATTTTGACTTTAAAAATAGCTTGGCAAGAGTAAATCGGTCTAATTTTAAAAGGAAAAACTTTAATATAATGTGATATTAGGAACTGAAAGCCTAAAAAGAATAATTTCAGAGCCTAAAACAAAAACAATACCAAAACATTTAGAGAACACAAAAACATTTAGAACACAAAAGTTTTCCAATACACCATGATAAAATTACTTTTAACAGTTTTTCTTCTACAATAAAAACAAATATTGAACGGTGTAATTACTGAAATCCGAGCAGAAACAAAACGGCATCACTTATCTAGGCCCTAACGTATAGTTAGCTTAGCCTCTTTTTCAAAACAAACGAGCTCGAAATTTCAGAGGGCCTTATTGAACACAATTACTTTATTAATTAACACAAAACTATAATCAATTGATTTACTAGGTATCATAGAATATTTTGAACTGCAATTATGATTAACACTCACATTGCATATATTAAAACAAATACAAATTTCTATAGGCGGGGAATGCGGCGTCAGACATAACGGCTACAATTTCAAAATGGCGGGCGCACAGTTTGGAAGCACCAGATCTACCGGGACTGTTGTGAGAGATAGACGCATTTTCTATAGTCTCAGTACTTGTATAAAAAAATAATATCTTAAAAAATAGCTTTAAATATTTAAGGAATAAAGTAATTATAAAATTTTTACTAAAAAGTTTGTATTTTTGGCTACCAGAAATCAAAATCTTAACCATAAAAGAAGTACTAGATATGGCTGAACTTTTTTCAAGAATCAAACTTCTGAGATCCACGCTTAATTTCGAAGAATCCTCATTAGAAATATTTACTCATATGAAGCATAATTTTAACATTATTTTAAAATATATTTAGAGATGAGGTTTTCCCGAGGGTACATGTGGACTACTGAAATATGTGATTAAATTATTACTCCATTACCACAAGAATTATTATTCTTACACCAAAGCCCGCTTCCACTGATGTCTGTCTCTACCAAACTGACGCTGATTGGTTGATAATCAGTCACGTGATTATGCTATGCAATTCTCTTTCAATATTAACTACTAAAAAGTACAATTATATTTATGTTAAATTAAACAATTTATAACCATTACAAAAGAAATGTTTTATTTTTCAGGATAATAAAGAAAATATTCAGTTTTATATATATATGAGAAAAAAAAGAGGAATGAAAGAGAGGAATAATAGCACTTCTTGGTGCTCTCGTTTTGATAGTGTGTTCGTATGTACATAAACCCTATAGCTGAGCACGACGAACGTAGCTAGTCAAATGTTGAATGCCTTTTTGCTATGGCTTGCTTAAGGTTATGTAATAAAGATGCTAATATACATCATGAACCAAACATCTATGATTAACATTTGTTTTAAAGTTAAATTGAGAGTATGTCAATTGGTCATACCATGGAACTTAGTTAAGTGAAATAAAACGCACTTGTTTTTGGAACAGTATTAATGACGTCAGAGGAGCCAGCCATGTTGAAAAATTCACCATGCTACAAGACAATAAATTTAAAACTGAATATTTTCTTTATTATCCTGAAAAATAAAACATTTCTTTTGTAATGGTTATAAATTGTTTAATTTAACATAAATATAATTGTACTTTTTAGTAGTTAATATTGAAAGAGAATTGCATAGCATAATCACGTGACTGATTATCAACCAATCAGCGTCAGTTTGGTAGAGACAGACATCAGTGGAAGCGGGCTTTGGTTTGTGATAGAAGATTTTCATGAAATTGGAAATAATTTTTAATCCATTAATATCATGGACATCTCAAGTCATCCAATCCCGTTACCATAATAATCTGCTTGCCATGGAAATATATTTTAAAATAATGTTAAAATTATGCTTCATATGAGTAAATATTTCTAATGAGGATTCTTCGAAATTAAGCGTGGATCTCAGAAGTTTGATTCTTGAAAAAAGTTCAGCCATATCTAGTACTTCTTTTATGGTTAAGATTTTGATTTCTGGTAGCCAAAAATACAAACTTTTTAGTAAAAATTTTATAATTACTTTATTCCTTAAATATTTAAAGCTATTTTTTAAGATATTATTTTTTTATACAAGTACTGAGACTATAGAAAATGCGTCTATCTCTCACAACAGTCCCGGTAGATCTGGTGCTTCCAAACTGTGCGCCCGCCATTTTGAAATTGTAGCCGTTATGTCTGACGCCGCATTCCCCGCCTATAGAAATTTGTATTTGTTTTAATATATGCAATGTGAGTGTTAATCATAATTGCAGTTCAAAATATTCTATGATACCTAGTAAATCAATTGATTATAGTTTTGTGTTAATTTACATTTAAGAGACTAATATTATAATAAAAGATAATTGATGTTAGCTCTTCCAAATATATTAAAATTATTCAGAAGATCAGATTATAGTAATATAGATGAAATAGAAAAATACTTTCCAAAGAGAAGCTGAAGTTGTATTATGATATTCTGCTCGGCATCTTCGATAAATATGACCCGATTCAAAATATTTGTTTATATATAGAGTAAGAATGAAACTGATATAAGTAGATTTTTACAATAAGAGCGTAATGAGAGAAAATTATGGGGTTGTAAATTTTTACGTTAAAATGTTAATAGATGAGTTTAGGTATTGTTTATTAGTTTTAGGCTCGAATTAATTTATTCTTTTAGCATTTCAGTTGTAAACAACCGTAAATCAACGATCATATATTAAGTTTTTCACTATTTAAATTAGTAAACCGATATGATATACTTGAACAACTAGTCATAACTTTTCATAAGTAATCAATCAAAAATAAAGAAATCTGTCTTTAGTAGTAGTAAAATGTTGCTTACATTTATATTTAATAAGATATCCAAAGTACTTATAATATTCAGCACTATGAGATATGAAGGTAAATATTAAAAAAGAGGTAATAGTTGAAGTTGCATACAGATACTGCATTGAATATCAATTATTTGGTGGTCTTACATCAAGGGAAAGAAAAATAGGAAATAGAATGAGAAAAATTGTTGCTGGATAAACAGTAGAATCATATAGTAAGTAGAGATGAAAGCCTGACAAAGGAAAATCTAGTCCAGAGGTTGAAAGTAAAGAAAAGGAATATAAAAATATGTTAGATTATATATATATAAATATATAGAGAGATTTAATAAATAGATATATAAGTATAATTGATATATATATATATGATATATATAATATATATATTCAGACCCTATGTAAAAAGTATTAACATGGTAGGTGGACTGCACTAAGTGCTACAATCAATATAACTTTCACACATACATCATAACCAAATTATGTTATTCACAGAGTAGGTAACTCGGAATGTAGAGTTTAGATTGTATGTAATAATGTATTGTTAATATATTAACACGTATAAAAATATACCCTCTTGCAAAATCCTAGTGCAAACGACAATAATACCGCTGATGTTTTGGAGAATGTGATAAAGAAGAAGAGAAGGAATAACAAAGTATATTGTAAAATTTAAGAGCCAATTCTTTAATTAATAATATAAACATAATGACATATTAGGCACGAGGAGTATGCTATAAAGGAAACCAAAGAGACATCGAGAGATTATTAAATAAATATACTTTTATTTGAATGAAATACTGTTAAATAAAATATTCATCTGCATAAACTAAGAAGAAAGAGTGTAGATACCATGTAATATGAAGTTACTAATTGGATCTCCGTTAAAAGTGTTTATAATGTAACAACCAGTTAATATAGCTCGGTATTAAAATACTTCTATGTATACATTTCACTAATATCGCAGTATCAATATTTATATATTAATTTAGTTAAATCGTCATAGACTGAAAAAGATTGAATGATAGATAGGAGGCTATGATACGAGAAGACTAACTGTGTAATTGAACGTCCAATTTGAGGATTAAAATGAGACGTGCTCACAGAATGGCGTGTGCGAGTAACCGAGTTGATGGCAAAAAATAGGAAAGGAATGACGTAGCATGACGGATCAAGGTGAAAGAGTTGTGTTGAGGAGTAGAAGATCTATACAAATGGCGAAATAAGAGAACTGTAAAGAACTGAAGGACAACACGATAAGAGAGACAACTAAGTGAATAAAGATGATCCATAATATAGAGAATAAGTTATCACCAACTAAGCAACAAATAAATAACCTACAACGATTACAAGACTAGCTACACTCCATCAAGAAAAGAGCTATCAAAGGAAGATACAACAATGGAATACCCATCAAAAGAAAAAACAAACCCAAAACACCATACAACGACAAACAAAGAAACAAATCAGCTACACATAAGAGAAGCTATCAAACACGTTCATAAGATGCACAGATAAGCAGCAGAGAGAAAAAATGTACTGAATATGAATCTAAAATATATAGTATGAACAAATAACAAATGATATCGGTTATAGACAACAGATAAGACAGACAGAGAGAAGAAAACAGCACATACGAGATAAACGATGGTCAAGTTCTATAGGCTCTCTGAGCAAGCGAGACTCTCACTCTCACTGAACATATATAATATTAAGTATACGTATACCTTATGATTTTGACGAATCGAATAATTAGTGTAATAATAACACGTATCATATATTTATGACATGATCTCAAAGGCATAGTTTAATGAGTATGAGCCAAGTAAATAGTAATGCACAAGAGTATGCCTTACAGTTCTCGTAAAGAAGTTTTTATGTGTATCTTATTAAAAGGAATAGAGAAGCTCACATAATCCACAATTAACGTGAGAGAGAACAGATTGGTCTCACTCCAGAAACACACTCACTACAAAAGCAATCTTACAACTATTCTATCAGAATAATTTTTTTTAATTTGGGAATTATAGATGATAATATCAACATAAACATTATGTTATAAAATGAAAACTTGTGAGATAGAATGAATATGTCTAAATGTAAGTATAAGTATTGCTTAATTAATGACGATTAAAATATGAGAGTAGGCTATGATTAGTGAACTTTAGAAAAGGACTGTAAAGTAAAATGATTATTGTAATTCTCACACACGAATACACAGAAAAATAAGGAGTAGATGTAAAAATTCAACGCCACGTGAATGAACTCGTCACACGTCATAGCCAGAGGGAATATACAGCCAGTGTCAAGTAAAAATGATATAAGAGTGTGGAAGGTATGTAGAATAGATATAGAGATAGAACAGAACCTAGAATAAACAAGTTGCTGATAAATATATTTATAGATATTATATGAGGAGATACTCAGTAATTACCGAATAATAAGCTAATCTGTATAAGAGTGATAAAAAGGAAAGAAGAGCATATATATATAGAGATAAATAGGAAAATAAGAAGAATAAAAGAATATATTATCATGTAGAATCACTTCAACCGTGCAAAGTAAGAAATAATAGTAAGCTCCTGAATGGAATGGAGTATTCACGAAGATCAAATCTTGAATTGATATGAATGAAAGTAGATGACACAAACAATTTATGGATATGTAACTAATTATAATTTATTGTTAATCATTATTGACTCGACTTTAGATAGATTATTTTATTTGAATATAAAATAAATAATGTCTTCCTAGTGATATAATTAATAGTAAAAAATAAAAATCATCAAGAAAGAGATGTAAAGTTTGATTAAAATAAATAAGATTTATGAGCAATGATTCCCCGATGCTCAATTTGTATATGATTCGGCGAGACACACTATAAAAGCATATATCTATTAATTAATATGAGCCACTATCCATATACGACTGGAAGATTCTCGTGACGGACATATAATATACGAAAGACTCGAATCTTGCTTTTGATGAGGTGAGGATATGAATAGCTCACGCTGTAAATAAACGTAAGTCTGATAGGCTAATTCAAACATCTTAAATATTATATAGTGAAATAGAAAAAAATGAGAATGAAGAAAAAAAATTTGAATTAAGAGTATATTATGAATCGTATCTCGAAGTATAATGAAAGGGCGAGCACACAATTAAATACCTGGGGATATGAAGAATAAGATACTATATAGATAAGTACACGCGGCGGGCATAGTTACTAACAAGATATTTATTAAATTACACGATAGGTATAAGTAGTGATGAATTATAGAAAGTTCTTATATATTTAAAAAAATAAGTTTTAGAAATAATAATATAGTAACAAAAAAATATTTCCTTCACATAATGACTCTATATTGAAAATTAGATGATTTTTATATTTGGAACTTCGTTAATTACTATAAAAATAGAATACAAAATAAAGTGGTGAATCACGATGTAGTTAATTATGTTCTCAATGTATAAACTCGAGTATGTTAGCTCTTAACTGGCAAAGTAAATTTTTATAATCCAAGGGCTCACAGACTCACTATATAGCTGTCTACAGAGCAACACACGCGGTAGAACCTGTAATTGGTGTATTCCGATTCACGCGAACGCCGATAAAAAAGAATAGAGAAGTAGAAGTGAAACTAGATAAGAAAATTGAAAAAACACAAAAGAAAGAGAGAATATAATGGCTCGAGAACACCTAATCTCTGTATTTCAGCGTATTACAGATATGTGATTAAATTATGACTATTAGAATATATAACGAATAATAATTAATTTAAAACGTGAAATAAATTAAAATATACTTATTGAGAGTAGAAAATTTTTTTAATAAATGAAAAATTATTTAAATAAAAAAAAACGATTCAAAAGTGTCAAAATTTGGGCGAGAGAGGAGGTGAAATATCACGGAATGCACTTATTAAGGGGTAAGTCATCATTGCGATATTTTATTATATCAATTATTGTACTTATGTTTATTACTATTTATTATCGGTAGTAAAAGATGATAATAGTTAATTATAGTGAGGTGAAAAAGAGGTTAATAATAATACTATAGAATTTTAAAAGGTTATTAGGGTGAAAAAGAGTCGACACGAGATTTAAAACAGATTTGGTCCGGTCACCCCTCGAGATGTGGTCAAGACTTCACCCCTCCACGGTCAGCCTGACTTTTAATCAATTCAAACTTTATAAAACTTGATGTATTAGAAGTTACATATTTTTTATTGTGTACTGTAAATAGGCCCGACTATATTAAGGGACCGTGATTTACAAAAAAAAAAAAATTATCCAAAAAAGGCATTTGTAGTTTCATTTAAATTATACGAATCATTCTAAAAGTGTCCGTCGTCACCCGCCCTGACGCTAAATATATATATTCATATAATATATATATAAGTCATATATGATATATATTGGGGAAGGCTAGGAGATAAATAGTAGAATGATGAGCATGTATTATAAGTAGGGTATATAGTGCAAGGGTGGATATATGTTGTATCAAAAATCAAATATTGCATGCAAGTTCATAGCACAAGAGAACACGTATTTTTGACTAACTATTGAATATGGGAAAGGTGTATAGTTAAAATTCTCGAGCCAATTGTAATGTAGGATGACACGTCGGGCATAGGTATTGTATTTAGGTTTAAACTTAATTTTTTATTAATTTTAAGATTATTTAATTCATTTTTACCTCGAATTGGGAAACATTTGGATCGTGCTTGGGGAAAATTTGGATCTAATAATTAAGAGGCCCTAAAATTTTTTTTTTTTTTTTTTTTTGGCATATTCTTAAAAAAGCTACAATATAAAAGCGCTCTATTCTCTTCTATATCATTCACCACTAATTTCAACCATTCAAGTCGTGTCTATGCCTTTGGACGTTACAGACTCCCCTCTGCCTCCTTGGACGCGAAGGCGAGGATATACCTCGGGCCCGCAGCGGCACTTAAACACCCCACAAAAGGGAGTAGCCAGGTTCACACGCGCACTCACTCTTAACCAGCACAAGCCTTTAAGAATATAAACCAAACAAATATATAATGAGCCACCGCTCTTCGAGTTCAGGGGTGCAAAGGCCCTAAGGGATACTCAGATCCACTCGGTAATGCCAGCACAAATCAATCTCGGCATACCTCGAAAAAACATAGGTAGTAGAGCAGCCAAGTCAAACTCTCTAGCTCAAGAAATACAAAGTGAGATACTTGCTCGACTAGAAAAAGGGATTGGTAGGTGCTATCTAGAGCTCTGATAAGAAGGACACATCGGTCCAGTTCAACTTTCAATATACTACCAATTCTCGAAATCGCGTCATACCTCACAAACATTTTAGGAGTTAGGTACACTAAATTAGGTGATATTGTTCTAGTGACGGTGAGGGTTATATGTCATTGCTAGAAGTGCTAGAAAGGAGGGTAGGGGATACAAATAGTGCAAGCATTTCTAGCACCTTCTAATACACACTAAATCGATTCCCCGTACCTTAGTAACATTATGAGGGTTAAGACTAACTATATTATTTAGTGTATTTTCTAGCATGGTATATTTTGTCGCGCCACATGCTGAAGATATATAAGCGAGGTGCACTGTTGCGGTTGCTGGTTCTATAACCCGTGCCCAACGGTAAAATATACGCTATATATAGTTTTTTCCGCTTAGTTCCTCCGAGGAATTTTTCTTTTTTGTATTGTGGTGGATTTAAATTAAAAGCAGTTTTCATCTATAAATATCCAAATGCATTCCAGTGTCGGTTTGCAATCCTATGGAGTTTTCAATAACCCTTTTCCCAGCGCTGTTCTATAAATATCCACGGTATATTTGACACAATGGATCTGACCATATACCCTATGATGTATCTTTTCCCTTGACTACACTTTATCTTCGTTCCGTTTTTAGGGTTAACTCATAGTTACCAAAGTATTCACTTAAATCCTTGATTGCTCCCCTATGTCAGTATCAGGGTGTCCATCTTTTAGAATTGATTGGGTATAATTGTTTGCTGTTATACATTTAACTGGGTTACAACAAATGGAGAAAGAAATTACATCTAAGGGTGGGATGTGAAAGGAGACCCATTTTCTCTCCATTGATTCTATTATTATATACTTTCAGCAAGTTACTTTTTATTATAGACTAAAAATACGTATTTTTTCCATTTTTTCTTGGAACAATAATTTGGCCTTGACTGTTTGCTCTTTTTATCATTCAGTGCATGGAAAAATTCCAGTACTTTTAAAATAAATTCTTGCCCTTTTACTATATTGAAAGTTTTCCTTCTTTATACTTTCATTAAACTTTTATTAAATGGCTCATCTCCTCGATATTTTTTTCACTTTTGGGATATAGCTACGTTCTTGGTATTAATTAACTTAATTTATAATAAATCAATTTCATAAATGTCTGAATATATGCAAAAAAAGAAGAAATATATATACTATTATTATAATATATAATATATAATATTTATAATATATAATATTAATAATTAATATAATAATAAAATATATTATATAATAATAAATTAAATTAAATTATAATTAATATTATAATTATAGGTATTAATATAATATATAAAGCATAATATATATAAATATAATATAGCTATAATAACAATGTAAAAAAGGTTATAATATATTATATATAATATAATTATATATATTATATATACTATATATATATAAATATATATATATATAATAGTATATATAATAATATATAATATAAATATAATGAATATATAAATAATATATATATATACCGGCAGTAAAAAAATAAACATATAATAGTATAATATAATAATATATAAAATTATAATAATTATATATTATATATATTAGTATATATATATATATAGATTTTTTAATGATATTTATAATATTAATACTTATATCTATATTTATTTACATATAATATATATAGATAATATATATATTTATAGTATATAAAATATCAGATATTAGTTTAAATAATTACTATATATAAATATTGCAGATTAGATACATGCTCGACAAGAGTAATCCACATTGGCTAAAAAGTATGGAACCCAATATGGTGGTAAAATTGATTCATCAGGAATATTTGGTCGTGGAAAATTGAGGCAATTACTATTTGGATCGAAAGTGACATTTTGAATCAAATTTTTGATGAAATATTAACCTTTCTGGCAACAATTTGCGATAAAGTTCCCCCAACTTTAGGTATACTTTCAACTCTGCACGATTGGCTATTACCTATACCCCCAATGATCCTAAATAGTGCCACCCTACTATTTGGTTTGAACAATCATTATGGTCATCTCACACTCTAGATCATTTTTTCTACTATGAATGCGTTGTCATTTTTTTGGGCATAGTGTAAAAAATTTCTATATTGTTTACTTACTAATTTTTGACCCTTTATTCCAAATGAAGGCCAAATACCATATTGACATATAGTTAATATTAAGAAGTTAGGGCTACCATTCTGCAACAAACAAAAATAATTTTTTACCAAATGTTTCATTTCTGTCTCACAACAAAATTAGAACTTGAACCTCCAATAATTCTTCCCAACAAAGTTGACCCAAATATACCCCCAACATCTTGAAAAAACACATTTTCCACCCAATGAAAATGTTTAATATTTTTTTACTTTAAATACAAATTAGGGTGGCCAAATCAACTAGGCATAATCTTATAAAAAAATTTATATTACCTGAATTAGCAACTTTTTTTAGTGGGAGGATAGTGTTTATTTTTTAAAAACACTGAAAGCCACGGCGATTATCACACGTACCCGCGCTAAAAAAGTGATTCTAATAAATTTTTTTATTAATTATTACCATTTTTGTAAATTAAATAATTTATAGTTATTATACAAGTAAGTAATATATATTGCTTTTCGCACGGTACTGCTCTAGCAATACCAAGATCATCATTTGGATAATATTAACCCGTGCCATCAAAAGCAATATCGTAGGTAGATATCGTGATATCTGGAGCATCACACTATATGCTCTCAATCACAAAACTTTATGATGTGTTTGAAAAAAGCTGAGATAACGAAACACGCTGCAATACATACCGGTATATGTATTAAACACAGTAGTGGAATGAAGAATGGGACTAAAAAATTTTTTGTTCCTTAATCTATAACAATAACTGAATTTATTACTATAAAGTGTAATACCATATACTCCAAAAGTTTGAATAAATGTACCACCTTTATTTTTAATTTTATTTGTATAATGTTTATATGAGCTTGACTAATGTAAGCATTGAATCTCATAATTAAGCTATTTATATAATTAACTTATTATTTTAATAAACAACTTATATCTGTGTTTTAGTGTTAATGTATGGAAATGAAACCACTTATTTATGACTAGTTTTAAGGTAGGGACTGGTTAGTGGTTACCCACCTTTTTAAGGACTCATTGTATTTCTGTTTAGCACAAAGATTCTTATATAAATGGCTTTTAATTCCACAGAAAGAGATTGTTAAGCGAGACTGTATTGTTATTTTATTGAAAGGGTTCTCAACCCTGCATTTATAGGGGATGTTATTGGATGAAACAAGGAGTTCTAAGCCTTGTAAATCTTTAATAAGTTTTCCATGAGGAATTTAAAGGGGGCGTCCAAGCCCTGTTAATGAAGAAAAAAAAATCTCTACTTAGCTTTGTTAATGAATGAAAAGGCCTCCTAGCTCTCTTAATGATGAAATGAAGGTCCTAGCCCCAGTCCATATCAGTTGAAAAAATATATCGCCAAATCAATAAAACTTATCCTTACAAATTAAATTAGTTATTACTCCAAATTATTGCTATCTTATTAGTTAAAAAATTTATAGTAATTTATTTTACCTCCTAAGGAGGAGGGTCACAACAACATATTTATACTTTATTTAACTGAGACTTTGAAGATTAATTTGGGATAATGTCATTCGATTGCTACTTCTGAGAGTATTATATAGGCGGTTATAAAAGGAAGATAATGAAAAGATTATTTTTTTATTCTTATACACCTCACATCCAAAACATCATTAACACAGCCACAATAGAAATTCTAAATTTCCTCATGAACTCTATCGACCAAATTTCTGAGTAATAAAGAAACTTTAACTGAACAATTTACTTTATAAACAAATTCTGTTAAGGACGTATGATAACTATGGTATATCTAACAGTATGGTACCCTCTATAATTTCATCAATACTAACATATCCACTCATCTAAAATATTGCCCTTAGAACTATCACAGGCTTGCCTGAAAACTACTCCCAATTCAACACTTATACACGAAGATAATACAAAAATTCTCCAATTCAGGATCACCTGGGAACATGATAGGAACCAACCTTCATACGCCAGAAAGCTCTTGACCCTAACTCCCACCCATGCCATTAACTATACACAGGTGAACCACTCTATACACTGTTTAACAATTCCCTACTCATCGCTGCCCTTCTATTACGGCTAACTCTTTTAGAATGATCCCCTCTTCCCAACAAACACATCTCTCAAATCATATTTATATCATATTTTACACAGCAATACCTCAACAATTGCCCACCTAATATAACCTTTATATACTCTCACCCCCCAGAAAATTATCAAACTCAAACACAGACGCAATACTCTGCTTCGAGAGATTGCAAAATCTCAACATCAAGACATCTAGCTATCACCCAGGCCTCCAGGAATATTGGCAAAGGTTTGGACGTAAATGATGCCACCTCTCCACTCTGTCGTAGATGCGTAATAGAGGCTGAAACAACCGATCCTGCAATGTCTCCTACTCACTCTCTGCAGAACACTCATTCAGATTTCCTCCCTAAGAGACCTTGTGGCTTTATGCCATTGGAGGTCGCGGGTATTTCTGAGATGTCATTGGACCCCTAAATAATGGGGCCCAGTAGGCCTCAAAATGTATTATTTATCCTATTATATATAATATAATATATATATATATATATATATATAATATATTATAATATTATTGCAAATGATATACAATAAATTTGGCATTTTATATACGCCTCAAAAATAAATTATAAATACTATATATATATATACTCATACTTTAATTATTACATTTATTATACTATAATTTAATTTATTAACTTTAATTTACCCTCACTTCGTGTACCTATTTTTTTTGTACTAAACTTATATTATTATAGTATTTGCTTGTCTATTTGTCTCAAATACCTTCTTTTAGTATATATAAATAATACGGCTTTTAATTTAATTTGATAAACTTTTCTTGCAATAATTAAAATTGCTTTTATAACCTCCATAATTTTATTTTACTTTATACCTCATTGACAAATTTGTCTCTCGTATTAGACACATATGATGTTTTTTTTCTATGTCTTAACTTTTGATGTTATTTTTCAAGATCCTTAATTTTGAATATTATGCTGGGCTCATCATTTTTTACCTAAGATTTTGTGCTTATCGAACTATTACAATGACTCCAATGATTTCTAAATGTGTTAGAACTATCTATTCATTTAGTCTATATCATTAAAAGTTATACTGACCATTGTTAGATAAATTTCTATAGAAAAAAAATCACACTGGGCGTGGAGCATGGTTGAGTATTAAAAACCTTTGATTGTTATTAGGAATTTGCATGCGGGAATTGATAAACACATAAATGAAGGATATAATTTCTTAACTAACTCAACCAGACCTACTCCCATATTCAAACACTAGTGAACTTAAATATAATCTCGAAAAGTCGACTCTCCTCATCTCTTTCTACTGCGAAATATACACATACAACTCCATAACCAAGACTATGTCTCATCTAAATTACTATCTCTACAGAAAACAAACACCAGATTATCAAACATAGCTTCTAAGTAACACTTCTACCTAACTAGACTCTCTCCTAGGTTCGTTATAGTAGGAAATCGCCACTCCGCTCTCTGACTACACTTGCTTTTCATCAGATTCCATATCCGCTCTTCTTCTCACTTTGGAATCTGATATCAGAAGTCAGGGAATTTTCTTTCTATGCAATACTCTCAAATCTCAACGTTAAAATCTATTTAGGCACAACTACTCACGAGTAGTTCACATCTTAGCATTCCACTTCATCTGACTAGGAGTCCTGCATTTTTTCTTTCTCTTTCATTTTGTTAATCTAGTTCCTTAAATTTGAAATTTTTTTTCTTGGCAATTCTCTTGACACTAATACTACCTCACTCACATCAAATTTCACATACTTAAATACTATTTATTATTATCAAATAATTTTACCTAATTTATTTTATGATTATATAATATTTAATATTATAATTTTATTATCATATCTTCTGATAATTAAATGTATTATATACTATTATTATAGAGGAACCCCCCTTCATTCAGAACTCGGTTGTAATTGGTCATTACTATTATATATATTATATATATCACTCTCTAATAATAATATTATATATACTAATATAAATATATATACTTGATATATATATCATAATATAATTATTTAATATCTTCCCAAACTCGATCATTTCTTTATAAATATATCTATTAGTATATTCATTAATAATTTATATCTCTACTATTTATTTACACTTACATCTACTCAATATCTACTATATATATTACTTGTCTCTCTCATATTATCC